>VZTL01062357.1:19380-32608 GCA_013400535.1 Scopus umbretta | reverse complement strand
TTTCCAGCCGGCCCTCGCTGGCCAGGGTAGCCGCCGCCACAGGGGGTGGCGTTTTGCCCGGCCCCGGGGGAGCTGCGGGACGAAGGCTCCGGGGGCTCCTCGGGACCGTCCTTGCCCCGCTGCGAAGAGCGGAGTTCCCGGCTGCAGGGCTGCGTCAGGGCGGAGGTGGCAGGGAGGCGCCGCTCCTTCGGCGGGGAGGGATGTGGTGGGGGAGCAGGGTGGTGTGTACCCGCTCTCCTCGGGCAGGGATGGAGGTCCCAGTCATGCCAGGGTGGACTTTCCAGTCTTCATGGGAAAGGTGTTAGCAGGGATGTTTGTTCAGCTGAGTACATCTGCTCAGGTTGATGCAGGGGTGAGCTGTCTCCAAGGTGTCCTGCCGTGATGCTTCCCTTGCGCTGATTTTAGTAACGAGCGGAGAAACCTCCCTGAGAAACAGAAAGCCGTAGGGCAGTAACATTCCAAGTGCTAAATTCTTCCTTTGGAGCAAGTTAGTGAGTTGGGCTTTGGGGACTGAAGTCTGGACTCGCAGTCACACCTCGCTTCAACCTGGTCTCCCTTGCTTTTGGGGCTGCTAAGTTTTGCCTTTTTTTTTNGCTCTGGCAAAGCAATAAGTTTTTCCTTTTTTTTTTTTTTTTTTTTTGCCAGAACATTAGAGGAAACGAAAATGACAAGTTTTGCAAGAGCTGTTAATCAATTTAATACTTTTTTTTTTTTGCCAAACACCCAGCACATTCAGACATAACATAAACCTCTCTGGGCGCAGAAGGCAGGGACTAACCTGTGCTCTCATGGCAGTCCTCTTTCCACATCGGGCGTGAATGCTCTCCGGGAAAAGCCTCATGCTCGGGACCAGTTTTTTAGTGAAATGTAACTTGTTTTGCAAGATTAGGAAAATATAACTTGTTTTATTCCGTAACTCGGTCATCCTGGCAGCGATAGCTTTGCCAACCACTAAAGCTCCATTGCCCAGAGCAGCAAACGGACTAGAGAAGCTGCAGCAGCTGAGCGCCTGCTCCGTTTGGATAAAAAGTTATGTCCTGTGTTTCTGTGCCGATATCCAGGGCTTCTAGGTGAGCTGGCCTCTTCTGAACACCCAAACCGTTATCCCAAATTCGGGGATTGTATCATGTAATTAAGACTCAAAGCAATTGTCCAATCTTTTACTGCAGACCGCTTACTGCACGCAATTGTTGCTGAAGCAGAGTTCCACGTGCAAAGTTGTAATCGCTGAGGATCAGGATTTCATTTTTTTCGACGGAAAGAAATAATTTGTCAAATTATGGGAAGTTTTAGGATTAGCTCATTCTTCTGTCGATAGATCCCATCACCAGGAGCCAATGAAAAACTCTGTTTTCAGACAGGTATTGATTTTTGGGTATCGTTATACACAAAACGAAGTTGTGGAATTCAGCACCAGAAAAATCTCAGAACAAATATTTGGCACCGTTAGAAGTCAAGAACAAAAGAAATGGGGGAGGATGGAAAATAATCACATTTAGGGTGCGAAATGACTTTCCGATAAGGCTACGGAGACACTTTCTCAGCTGAGAAACCCTGAAGTGCATCTGATGACTGGAGGGAAGGTTTAGAGCAGGTCAGCCAGCCCCCTGCCCTGGGCACGACACAGCCTCAAAACCGACCTGGCTTCATCATTCTCTTCAATCTTGATGGCTAATTCCTAGGGGAAGGGTTTTACTGGAGAAACATACGGGCTTGGTCTTTCCTGAGCTGGAAGTGGTAGTGGCTTATGGTGATGGCTCCAGAGATAAGGGTCCTTTCCTCCAGGACCTGGATCCCCAAGGGCAGGTCCACTGCCATGAGGACAGCCGGATTTCAGCCCTCTCCTATCGCACTGAGCTTCCCTGTGGTGGTGACAGCGTGACTCCGTGGCTGCGCCTCTTTCCCGTGGGCCTTTCCACCCAGGCTCCCTTCAGACTTCATTATTATGGTTTTCAGAGCCCTCTGCGGAACGTCAGACAGTTGGAGTTTGGAGGCAGATGTGGTGTGACCCATCTATCGCTCAACATCCTTCCAGCCTCGTGCCCTGGGACGGGAGAGGGAAATTGGCAGCACAAAGAGCCTGGTGGGTTCGTCGTGTTGGTAAAGACGGGCATGGCTCTGGAGGCAGCGATGCTGGGGTGGCCAGGCTAGGGATGCCATCGAAGGGGGTGTAGCACAAAAAGGAGCCAGGCTCAGGCCAACCCTCTGTTCGCTGACCTGGATGTTTCCAACCTGGGTAGAGAAATGGAAGGAACGAGACATGCCGGATTCTGGAAGAATCTGCCCTTTGTCCCCAAAGTGAGCAGGGAACCCTGAGGAAACTCAAAAACCAAGCTGCAAAGAGCTTGAAACGCAACGCTGCTGCATCCCCACCGCGGCAGCGAAGGCGGCTGAGGGGAGGGCAGGGAGCAGGCAGTGCCTGCGGCACACGGTGGGGCACAGGCTGGGCGCTGGGGCGTGCTGGGCGCAGGGCTGGGTGCCCAGGTTGGGTGGGCAGAGGGTGGCCCCTCTGTCGTAGCTCTGCTTGGCGGCAGAGGGCACCAAACGATGCGGAGATCCACGCCATGTTCTCCAAAAGCAGAGGAAGACCAGCTGGAGGGATGGATCTGGAGGCTTTTAGTGCTGGTTTGCCTGTTCCTGACGCAGCTGTGGCTGGGTTGGGATTCCCCTTCAAGAAAACCCCCAAAGAGGCACGCTTGTGTTCAGAAAAATGTAAGATTTCAATACCTCTTGTTTCCATGTCTGAGTAAGGCCGGATTTGACTCCCTGCGTGCAGAGGCTCTACCTGATGAGCTTGGGCTGCGCAGAAGCGTTAAACGACTGATATGGAGCACCAAAATAAAGCAGCCGGCAGCCCCAGATGGGCTGGAGGACAGCTGGTGGTTATGGTTGATCGCGAAGGCAGAAGAGCTGGGTGGTGACTTGGACTCCCCTGCAGAGATGGGCTGCAGCTGAGGCGGTGCAGGGCTGGTGACGGGAACGTTTTATGCTTTGTTGCTTCCAGTGATTGGCAGCAATTCGTGTGTGAAGAGACAGCCGCTCTAAAGGCTACACGAGATGCACCTGAGGTAACTCATAGGATTCCCTGAGCAATCTTTGTTACGAACCACGGGAGATGGGCACCTCCAAAAGCTGCCTTGGCTCCAGGATAGGCCCCGAGTGGCAAATAAATAAATCCCTATGTGTGGATCTCTGTCAGGAATGCAATAGCCACAGGGCCGGGAGACTGTTGCAAATTATACGATCAATCCCGATAGCCAGGTGCCCGAAAGTCTCAATGGGAACTGGACAAGGTTAGGCAATGACACTTAGGATGCATTTAACTGTCACAGGGCTCACCCCCTGGGCCAAACAGGACCGAATACGGATTTTCAGGCTTTCTGTACGGCAAAGGACTTTGCTGACTAAGCTCGGGAACCGCCTTAACTTTACCTGTGCAGGCTTGAAAAGCTCAGCCTGAAAAACATCACCTTACTGAGATATACCTTATCGTAGCAACTGCAGATTAAGGAAGCAAACTTGCTTTCCAGTCCCTGTTCCTGGTCCTTCCTGTCCCTCCCAGAAAGGCGTTATCGTACGTCACACAGTTGCTTGATCAGAACTGTCAGCTGAAAGGCACACAGGCAGAGAGGAGGGCGCTCCGGTTCGAGGCTCCCGAGACGTCAAGCTCCTCCGATTCGGCGCAAGAATATTTGATTAAGTTATCAAGGACGCCCGCAGAGAGGTCGGCTGATCCTTGCTGGGTGGACTTTTGCCGGGGTAGGACCTCTGGGTGGTCAGGCCAGCTCTGTCTACCTGCTGTGGGTGATCCCGGACAGCGATTACCATCTTTTGTGGCCTCGGTCTGTGGTTGCTAAATCAGTGAACGTTATTCTCTGACTGGGCTGCGAGATAGCAGCTGGACCGCGTGGACCACAAAGCTTCCTAGTTGTACAAGGGCAAGTGCAGAAAGGGAACTGGTTTGATTGCGGCTCGCTCGTGCGAGAGGCGAGCGGCGGCGAGCCGACAGACGGCCAGAGGTACGTCTGTGACAGGGTGCTGAGAAGAGCCGAGAGAAATGGTGCTTTCTGGTAAACTCCTGATTAAAAGATGGGTGGGATTCTGAGAAAGGTTCTTCTGCCGTTTGACTCCTTCCCTGTTGAGGACCACAGATAACATTGTCTTGAAAACAAACGGCATCACATTAACAGAAATAAACAGCAGCAGTATCACGTCCTTTTCCTTCTATTGGGAAACGCTCCAGATTTCATTTGACTCCTGGGCTCAGAAGGAACATTCAACCAAAACCACAAATGAACTTGGCCAGATAATAAACAAAAGGTGAAATGTGACAAAGGGTCAGGATTGCCGAGATCAACTTTGCACGAGGAGGGGGTTTTTTAACCTTGCTCTCCAGTCTTACACTGCCACCCTCCACTTCAGAGCCCAAGGAGCTGCAAACATCAGCTGCATTGATAGCAGACTCCGGAAAGTTTCCATTTGACTCCAAAACACTTTCTGGATCACAGCTTCCTTTCCTCAAGGTAGTAAGACTTCAAACTGACCTAAGCTGCTTCAGAAGCTGGCTCCGTAGCTGCATGCTCCTTACCGAAAACGTTTTACTCCTTTCTGCCGATCCAGAACAGCTCAGCTGGTGCGCACACTGGAAATTTGGTACTTGGTGTAAGCTGGACACTTACCCATTTTCAGTCGTTTTTGCTCACGGTGCGTACTGGATATTGGCCTTTGTGCCTTTGAGTCGTTCGCCTAATAAAGTAACTGTGACGCTATCATAATGACAAACCAACTCGTACACAAATTAAGGATGCTAGTAGACAGACAATGGGCACACCCTTCGGTGTTAACCAGAAAATACCCATTTATCACATTTTGGATTGCTGGGTAACGCTTTATCATTGAAGCGGATACTTTTCTGTTTCTTCCTTCATTGCAAAGAACAAACTGGAACACAACTGAGTTTATCCTCTGCTCAGTCCTTACAGTTTAATACAAATTGTTAACAGCTTAATAGAAATTGTTAATGGTTTAATTGCAAACAGTTTAATATAAATTGTTAACTGTGCTCCAGCCCTTCCACGTCCGTGGAGACTGCTTCTCAAACAAGCCTTGAAAATATCGATCTCCCTTTGGAAAGTCAAGTCCCCTTTCTTGCAATAACATTGGGGTCTGACCCGGTTATCAGCCACGCTGTGAACAAATTGTCCTTGATTAAACCATAGGGTACCTATTAGGATCCGTATGACTCTTATTTATTATACAACAGTCAACAGGCCTCACATGGTGTGTGGCTCCGGCAGGGACGAGAGGTGCCTTTCCTGAGACATGTGCCTGGATCGCAGCACTTCTGTAACAGCTGGGTGACCTTGCCCAGCCGTCCGCAGTCTCCTTCACGTTCCTCACCCCTCAGCACCTCGAGCTCCGGCAACGCAGAGCTTTTCCGCACCCTAACGCAATCCTTAGCCCTGCTCACGTCCGCGGGAGTGTGGAAGTATGGGTGGAAAAGCAGAGGCTGGCTTCGTGTGGAGTGTGACGGGATCAGAGCTTCCTCCATCTCATGCTGCTCAGGACCTTTCCTGTTTTATGCAAGGAAGAGCTAACGCAGGTATTCAAGAGGGATTTGCCTTTATCTCTCGGTTCCAGCTATGCCACCCCCAAAAAAGGCCGTTATAAGAATTTTTGGCACGTTGCTGAGGTCTTTATGCACTGCCTCGGCGCAGCGGTATCTCAGCCCGCAGCTAAGCACTCCGTACCCCTTATCTCCCCTCCTCTGCCCTCTCTTCTCTTGCACTTCCATCAACTCTTATCCCCTACCTCCAGCTCTGCTACACCTTCACTGCCACTCACCTCTCCACACTCACGTTGCCTCCATCCCTTCACCCATCAAGGCATTTTTAATTTCATTTTCATTTCTCACAGGGCTGGACTTATCAGGATGACGGCCAAGAGAATTCCAAGTCACCCGAAACAACACGGGCTTGAGTGCTCGTAACACCAGCTGCTACTCAGCACGAGTCGACCTGCGGAAAACAACGTGGCTTTGCAGCGGCTCTCCTTGCTCTTAGACCTCTGCAAAACACGAACTGCGGGTGGAAGCTGCCTGCGGGGGCGGCCCGGGCTGCAAGGCGCCGATGAGGTCGTGACAAGGCAGAAACTGCTTCAAATCTCACCGTAAACCCAACCCAACGCCTGAATTTCAACCAGCTGCCTGCTCCGTACGCAGCCCTAAGCTTTGCTGCAACGCTCTCCTTTTAACTCTTGTCATGACAATTAATCTCGCCTAATCTTTGGCTGTGGCTGTATGGCTTTCTGCTTTTGTGAACGAGCCGCTGAAGACGAAGGCGTCCACGCAGCAGCTGCTGCGGCTCAGGGCTCATGCGGAGCCTTTGAATCGACGTACAGAAGAACCGCAGAGCTGCCCTCACCGCTGCGAACCTCGATGGCTCGGAGGGCAGGCAGGGCGACTGGGGGAACCGGCGCTCACCGGCAGTCGGGAGGAGCAGCTCCTGCTTTACCGTCCCGGGGCTGCCAAGGGAAGCTGGCAAAGCCCGTCGCTCGCAGTGCTCAAGGTCACGCTGGAGTCGGGCAACGCTGCCGGCCAGGTTAATTGCTATAGTGTCGAAGACCGGAGTCAGGACGCATCAATAGTTAACACAAAATAATTTAGCAGACTGACAATCCTTCCAGAAAGGCATAAAAAAAAAAAAAACCCTCGATTCGAGTAAACGATAAGGGAAGCATCTGGGGGAAGGTACCAGCGTCAGGGCAGGCCCTGCGTGACGCAAACACGTAGGACGCAGAGGCTCCAGCAGGCCATAGCTCGAGGAGAGCTACACCGGCAGGCAAACACGTCGTATTTATTTATTAAAAAAAAAATAAAATAAAAAGACACAGGATTTATAAAACACAGCCTCGCCGCAGGGGCCCTGCCCCGGAGGCCCGGGGCCCGCCACAAGATGGCGGCGGCGGGATGTACCACCGGCCGCCTCCTCCCCGCCGGGAAGGGGAGCCGCTCCGCTCCCCCCCGCCCCCAGCCCCGACCTCACGGTGGTACCGCCCACTTCCGCTCCCGCGCCGGAAGCCGGAAGCGGGCGGCGGGAGGGAGGGTCCCGGTTGCGCGGCGGTGAGTCCCGGGCGGGGGCGGCGGAGCCGGTAACGGGGCCGCCCCCTCGTGTCTCCCCAGGAGAGGCGGGCCCGGCCTGTCGCTGCCCTCGCCGGTCACGGCCCCTCCGGTGGCCGATTGCAACCTCGGGGGGGAGGCGGGGGACGACGACGACTCAGCCGGGCCAGGCCAGGCCTGACCTCGTACCGGGAGCCGCGGCCGCGGGGGGTGCCCCGTTCCGCCCGCACCGTGGGCCGCAGCCTCCCGGTTGCCGTTCCCCCCGCCGCCCAGGACGGGCCCGGCGTTGGCGGAGCTGCCTCCGCCGTGTCCCGGTTGGAGAGCAGCCCCGGGCCGCACACCCCCGGGGTGGTGCGACCGGCGGCCGTGGGCGGGCACCGCCGCGGCGGGGGGGGCTTTCCCTTACCGGGGACGAAGCAGCGAGGCGGTGAGCGGGCTGCGGCGATCCTGTGGGCAGCCCCTCGCCGGTGCCCTCGGCCTTTCCGAGCCACCGGGGCCCGCGCGTTGCCCCTTGGCGAGGCGAAGTGTCACCTCGCTGGCTGCGTCTTACCGGAACGCCGCTAAAAACCGGCCAGATGCCCGAGGCGAGAGCCCCGTGCCGGTGCCTGGCCGGAGCCGGCGCAGAGCCCAGCTTTTTCCGTCCACCCTCTTGGGGGCCGTTCGGGCCCTTCCCACAGACCATCCGTGACCCCCGCGCCCGCCCGGCAGCGGGGATTGAGCTTCCCGCTTGCCGCTGTTCCTGCTTCTCCCCTCTTGCGCTCTGTGAGCCTCGTTAATAACAACAACCCCCCCCCATAAGTTTATTTCTCTTCGCAGAGGGACGGAGTTACGCACACGTATGCACCGTAAGGGAGCCGATTTCCCAGCTCTTACGCGGTCGTAAGACAGGTTCGGCTGGGTCCTGCGTGAGGAGATGTGGTAACCCTCAGCCTTGCCTTGTCCTTCTGTGTTGCGTGCAGAGGCTGACGCGACGTTCCCAGGGCGCTGTCGTTGGGATGTTTCGCCCGGCTGAAAGGGAGAAGGGCCACGGGCAAGCAGGACGACGCTGAAATCCCCGCCGGCTGTTCGGTACGTCCCTTTCCCCTCTCCGGGGGAGCGCGCTGCTCCCGTGTTGCTCACCTGGTTTTTTTGTGCGTCCCTGCGTTATTGATCCTACATCTTAGCAGCTGCGGCGTGGACACCTGATATTTGCTAAATATTATCAGACAGCCTGGGTTATTTGGAATAAGTCATGGGCGTCTTGCAGAAAATCCATTAGTGCCATGATTTTAGTTATATTTCACCTTTTTGTTTTTTTACAATCGCAAGTATTGGATCAAGCTCACCACGCGTGAATAAGGACATCCCTTAATGTTTTCTCAGCGTAGCAGCGATAAGTGAGGGAAATGATGGCACCACGTAGCTAGGAAGGAAAACACACAGAAAGAAATGAGCTGGGAGCCGAGGAACTGGAGAGGTACGGGGTGGCAGCGGTGGCCCCGCTGTGGGCACGGTCCCACGCGAGCAGGTCCGGGAGGTTTGCTCGGCAGAAGGGGAACGGGGAATGGGACGGTGGAGTGAGAGCCAGCTGGAGTTTGAAAGTCAGGGTGACGTCGCCCTGCTTTCGAGCGGCTGTGAGTAGGTGTTCACTTGACAAAACAGTCTGGCACGCACAAGTAATCCTTCCAAATACGCTGTGAAAAAGGGAAAAAAAAAAAAAAGTCAGCTGCCAAAGCAGGAGCGAGTAGATACGTTCTGTTTTCCTTCCCACCCTGCCCTCGGTCTCGCTGATTATAGCGCAGGGGAACCTCTCTGGCGTAGCTGTTTCAAGCAGTTTAGCGAAGCTGGTTTTAAATCCCTAATGGGATTAGTGCCTATTTGCGGTTGGCTTCGGAAAACCTTGTCTTTATTCCGCTTCCTTTCCCCGTCCCAGGAGTCTGCGGCTCCTCTGGCAGGATGGACACCCTGAGGAACCGGACGGTGGAGGAGCTCCAGGAGCTGCAGGAAAACGCAGAGGAGATCGAGCGCCTGGCCCTGGAGTCCCAGGAGGTCGGCGCGGGCGGCGTGACGCCGGCCGGGAGCGGGCTGGGCTTCGTTAGCGCCTCGCCCGCCCTGACAGTCGCGTCTCCTTCCGCAGGTTCAGGAGCTGCAGCTGGAAAGGGAGATGGCCCTTGCCGCCAACCGGAGCTTGGCCGAGCAGAACCTGAAGTTCCAGGCGCCGCTGGAGACGGGGCGCACCGACCTCTCCAACAAATACGAAGAGCTGCAGAAGCTGGCTGAGCGCTGTAAAGAGCAAAAGGCAAAACTGGGTGAGCGTCTGCAAACCTTGCACCCCTTCCGATGGAGTCACGTGTTAGTGCAACATCCTTCCCTTTTGCTTCTCCCTGCCTTGGCCATACTGAGCAAAGAAACTCTTTAGGGTGGTGGCAGAAAGGACTCTGCTGCGTGTAGGATCTATATTCTCCTGTTTCTGGGTCCCACTCGGTTGGACGGATCACGGATGCTGTCCCAGCGAAGAACCCTTCTAGCGCAGCGGTGGCGAAGGTTCTTTCCTCTTCGGGTTTTCTCCTGGCGTCGACAGTTTCCAAGGCAGGGAGGCACTCCCGGCGGGGTGCAACAGGGCCGTGTGCTAATGATTTTTCCCTGGTTTGTGTTTAACGTTTTGCTCTGCTGCTCTTTGCTTCCCCAGAGAAATTTTCAGCGGCAATGCATCCTCAGACCTTGCTGGATCTCCTGCAGGTGGAAAGTCAGAAAATCGAAGAGGAGTCTGAGGTGAGCTTAAGGTCTAAATCTATTAGCAATTCAAGTGATTAGTCCTCAGAGACTTGTAGTTACGCTCCCCAGCCTAATCCCTTAAATCAAGGATTATCTCTTTGTAGTTTGGCGTTGTTGCTCCAAAAAAATTGGATTGCCCTTTGGTTTGCTTTTGTGTGGCGCAGTGGTTCCCTGCGTGTCTCCGACAGAGACGTAAATCCTAAGCCGGGCTTGGGGAAGGAGGGTAGAGGGATGCGGTGCTGAATCCGCGGCTGTCTTCTCTTCCAGAAAATGGCCGAGAAGTTCCTGGAGGGCGAGGTGCCCCTGGAGACATTTCTCGAGCAGTTTTCCGTGATGAGGAAGTTGTCTCACTTGCGCCGGGTCAGAGTTGAAAAGCTGCAGGAGATTCTGCGGAAGTCAGAAGCGTGGCAGGAGCCCGGCAGGGACTCTCGGCAGCAGCCGCCTCCGCACGTACCTGGGCCCGCAGAGCCGCCGAAGCCCCAGCCCTTCCCTCCAGGGGCTCCTTCCTTCCCGTTGCCCTACAGCCCAGCCCCAAGCATGCCGGTCGGCCCCACGGCCCATGGAGCTCTTCCTCCGGCTCCTTTCTCTGGCTCCCCGGTCACCGTGGGACACGTCGCTTCCTCCCAGCCGAGCACCCAGCCTACGTTTCCCTACAAGCCTCCTCCAGGTCCCGGGTACCCGCCAGCGCAGGCTGCCGACTCCGCGCCGGGGTATCCCAGACCGCCCTCGGGAGGCTCGTCTCCAGCGCCGGGCTATTCCTGGTCTCCGTCCAGGGGCCCGCCTCAGCCCCCACCGTTCCCTGGCTCTCACCCCTCTCCGCCGCCACCCAGACCCGGGTACCCTCCCTACTTCCCCCCTGGGGCAGGGAGACCGCAGTGCCCCTACCCGACCCAGCCTCCTCTCCCTAGTTTCCCAATCCCGCCGCAGTCTCCCTATCCTCCTGGGCCGCCCCCACCCTTTGGGTACCCCCCGCCTCCAAACCCTCAGCGCCCCGCTTGGCCTGGCTACTAAATCAGGACTCCTGGGGAGCGTCCTCCGCTGCTCCCCTCCTCTTCATGCACTGAGGAAGATGAGCGAGCAGAGAGCATCGCTCTTCGACCCATCGGTGCGAAAGCATTACGCGGGATAAGAGACGGCAGCGGCTCCGGGGCTCGGGCGGGCTTGACGCTGCCCCCGGGGGCTGCACCTCTAAGTTGGGTTTGCGACGATGGCGGCTGAAGTGTTCGCTTCCAAACCGGCTCGTCCAGGCTCTGGTGGGAAAGCCAGGTCGTTATCTAGGTACGCGGGAACGATGTGCCCTGACTGCGGCCGCTCAGGAGCCGGACGCCCCTCGTCCGTGTGTGTGTGTGTGTGCGTGGGCGAGCGAGACCGCTCCGCGTGTGCCTCTCGTTTGCTCCGTGGGTAACAGATGTAGTATCGTAGTTCTGAGCCTTTTCACAGGTGTTTGAAAGACACGGTGGGAATCTCTGACAGTATTTCTGACACAAAATACTCTATTGCTTTCCAAGGACCTTCCTGGAAGCGAGAGGCAGAGCCAGCCCGGCTTGCAGGCGACTCCTAACTGATTGCAGCAGGGAGAAGCGGGTAGCTCGCCCCTTGGGTGGGCCAGGCCTCGAGATCTGCCTGTATTTTTATGCTGCTGCGGAATAACTTCCACACCAGCTCTGCTCGAGCCCTTCCCGGCCGGCCGCGAGGTCAGGCTTCCCCCCCAGCGCTCTCTCCGCCTGCGCGGTGAGTACGTGCGCTCCCCAGTGGAGGCCGTCCCCAACTTTTGTCGGCTTCAGGTGCTCCCAGCTCACCGAGGAGCAAAAACACCTTCGCTGCTGCCGCTTCTGTCCAGCACGGGAGCTTTTCCCAGCCTGGGCTGGCTGCGCGCCGCCTCACCGAGGGCGTGAAGGTTCTGGTAGCTCCCCAGAGCGTTCAACGCGTGGATATTGTCTGCGTTGAAGTAAATTGGGCTGGCACGACGTCTCGGGCTGCCGCTGCTTTGGGGGCACCTACCACCGCGGGTCACGGGGCGGAGCGGGAGTCGGTGCCTCCCGCATCCCCGGCCTCTCCTGCGGCGCCCAGGGGGAACGGGGCGGTTATTTGGGGTGCTGTCCAGCCTTCCTCACGTCCCCCTTCTCAGGAAACACTAGGTAACGGAGCGACAACGTTAATGGAAATGGGATTTGCTTTGCTTGGCACTTTATACTACGAATCCTGCCCGTATCCCTGTAAGTTATTTATAAGGAAAGATTACTAATGGACTAGAACAAGGCAAACGCTTGTGGGGTCTGATGGAAACGATTCCGTATCTGTGGTTAATTACAGTAATAAAATTTGATAAATTGCACGCGGGGTCACGGCCGTAGTTGCTTTCGGAAGTGACGGGGCATCCTGCTGACACTTTCTATTGATCTTTTTATGCTCTCCTGGCGTCCTTGCGCCCGCTTCCTCTTGGGTTTTGTCAATAAAGCCTTTCCCCCTCTCGTAAGACCATCTTCTTCAGACTCATCTTTCCCGCTTTCTTGTTTTCATCTTTCCTAAGGGGCCCGTTTGCGTGGGGCTCTTCTGCCTCGGCCCGTCTCTCCTCTGGCACCGTTGCTCGCTCATCCCCCATGCCGGCGCCGTCCTGCATTTTCCCCTCCCCGGCTCGGGGCGGATTGATGGTCCAAGAGCCGTTCCGGTAGTGTTGGAAGGAGGAAACCAAGAGGTAATTACTAGAAAAACCGATTTTATTACAACAGTTACTGCTTATTAAATATCTCAGACTTGTTCTCAGTATTTCTACCCTTCCCGCGCTCCTCGCATCCGTGCTTTGCTTTATGCATCTGCCCCCACCTCGCGCCATCCCACGCAAACGCAGCCAAGCGCGTGTCTTCGCAGCTCCCCCGGCAACCCGGCAGACGCGGGTCTCGCAGGCTTTCTCGCGAAGCTCAGCGCCCCAGTATCGCAGTGCCTGGCAGGCAGCGGCCGATTTCGCTTTCAGCCCGGCCTGGGTGGGAGGAGGAGCGTGGTTATCCTGGTTTTGAAGGACGGAGAAGCCGGCACACCGCCTCCAAACTCCCGTGAGCGTGGCTGCTTTGCTCTCAGTGCAGGCACGAAGCCTGCTGCGCCCCAGCTGCCTCTTAGACTTGTACAAATAGCTTAAAAAAAAAAAAAGAAAGCCCCCCTACCTCGCACTCCCCCACGAGGGAGGCTCAAAAGCAAGAGGAAGCTTTCTCGGAAAGGTGCTCGGGTAGCGGGGCGCAGCCGAAGCCGAGCTAGGCTGGGTTAGAGCCGAGCGATGGGTGCCTGGTGTGAGCGGGGCATGGAGGAGCACGGGTGGGTTTGGCTCCGGCTCTGGCAGGGGCTGGGGGGGGGGGGGCACCCGGC
>VZTL01062356.1:85105-117171 GCA_013400535.1 Scopus umbretta | reverse complement strand
AAAAAACAACAAGAAAACCCCCAAGGGATGCTTTCTTGGATGAATTAAAATCCAGATAGTACTGGGCCAGTAGCTCAAGGAGCAAAATAGGCAAACAAGTCACTTTGGACCTTCTGCTTCAATGTGTTCCAGCGCGAGTATCCTTTTTTTGGGTGACAGAGTGCTGTTAAGGTGCACCCTCCAGGTGCTGACCTGTGTCACAGGAGGCGCTCATCACCCCTGGCCCTTCCCGGATGGGAAAATCAGCAAGAGTTGCATTCGCTAAATATGGTGGCTGGTCCTTCTCAAAGTGCTCTGGGAGCAGGGAGCACGGGGCCCTGCAGCAAGGCGAGCTGCGGGGAAGAGGTGAGTGCATGGGGCTGGGTTAGCCCAGGCTTGGGCACTGTGGCGTAGCTGGCAACTGGGAGAGGCTCCGGTGGTGAAGTTTTGGGTTCCTGCTTGCTCCTGGAAGTGCAGGTGGATTTCCTGGGCTCCTTTCCAATGCACTCACACTTGTAGGGCTATCTAGGAACTGGAACTAGGTGGGGAAGGGTTTTAACATCTTTGAATAATGTGGTTAGCTATGTTCTGGGGACGAGATGCTCTGGCTCCCTTTGTCTCTCTCCTGCCTGTTTAGGTAAGGGGGGAGATGGATCAAGGGAGGATGGGAGAGGTGAGGAACAGCTGCCTCATTTGGGAGCCGCTGTTTCATAGAGGTGCAAGCATTGACGTTACAGGGAGGGAGAGCAAAGCTTGGAATTGGAGAAAATGGGCTGGATGGCAGTAATAGAAGAAACTTTCTGCTTGTCTTATAAGCAAGCAAAATCTGGAGTGGCAGAGGTGGCTCATTTCTGCAGAGCTGCCTCTCTGACAATAAACACATTGAAGTGTCAGTGTGGGGAGCAGCAAGTTTGTATCCTCGAATCTCTCTGATAAGTAACAATACATTGTGCTTCATACATGTTCAAAAGAAAACCGTTATTCTTCTGAAGATCTTGTCCCACTTTGCAAAGTCTCTTTATTCCAGTTTTTCTGAGTCACAAAGTGAGAGGGGAGGTCAGGCCACCTGGGCTAGTGTTGCAAAGAATCCAGGGAGCATCCCTGGCCAGCTTAACCCAGTGGTGTGCATTTGTGTTTGAATTTGCTGTAATAAATCCCCTGATGAGGTCCCATCAGTGAAGTGAATGGAATGGACACATCGTTAGGTTAAAAATAGCTATTCACAGTCACAAAGTCTGTGCTACCTGGTAGTAAATTGGGTCCTGGCCCTTCCCCAAGCTTGCAGGTTTTGTTGCTGCCTGCAAGGCTGGAAGGAGCAGCCCCTTTTCGTGTCTCTGCTGGCACAGCAGAATCACGTCTCACCTGGGAGCGTGTGATGTGTGCCGTGACGGGAAGAAGGCACCGATTCCCACTGCAGGCACAGGGAAGAGCAGCAGCTTGGAGCAGGCTCCCAGCTCGTTTTCTTGCCAGGCTGTGCCCATCCTGAGCTGTGTTTGGGGCACCTTGAGCCTGGCTGTGTTGGTAAGGTGGTTTTGACCCCCTGCTAGGAGATTATTCTAAAGGTACGTTTTGTCCCGTGCAGACCGCTGGCACATGCACATGCATGCAGCAGGCATTCACTGGAACTGGCAAGCTGGAAAAATAACGGTGTCCTCAGGGAAAATACATACTCCCTTGTTGGTACCTTCCTCCCCTCTGCTGGCAGTTTCTCTGCACATATCACAGCTTTCAGCCTGCTCCCCATGAGAGCCAGAGAGAAAGATAAAAAATTCTCATCACAGCGATGTTATTTTTCTTTCAAAGTTCTCTCACACTTTCATATATGGTTGTTGATATCGAGAGCTATAGATGTCACGGATCTGGATATATGGATAGAGACGTACAGCTGAGTGTGACAGCTGGGTGTCTGATGCTCTTTCCATTTCAAAATCTGATCCCTCTTCTCTGCCATCAGTTTGATTTCATGCCCTTTCTGACTCCTTTTTCAGTGGGGCTGGGAGCTGTGTAGAGTGAGAGGCTTCATTTCCAATGAGCTTGTCGGGTCTCAGCCCGCAGCAGTGAACACGTTAGCAAAATCAACGCTGGTGAACATCCCTTGATTGCAGAAGATGTCAGCACACGGTGTGTCTTAGGGACTGAGCTGCCCTCCCGCTGCAAAGGCTTTTCTCCCTGGCAGTGCGGGGTCTTACGTTGGGTTTATCATGACGACGACGCACAGCGGCGGGGAATGGCACTATGTTGTGCAGCAGTGAGGACCCCCCCGGGATCCAGCTCAGCTCATGAGCAGTCCTCTTATCCAGAAGACAGCTCAACATTCCTCTCTTGTACTAGTGTAAAGCAGGAGTGATGGGTTTTAATTCAATTGCTGTGCCTGTATTCTTATGCTTGGTGCAATCAGAAATAACAGCACCTGACTCCGAAGGAAGGATTCTCAGCTTGGCACTGGAAAAGGAAGGCATGGCAGAGCGGTTCGGTGGGCTGGCGTTGCTGCCTGCAGGGTCATGCGGGCAGGTCTGTTCTGGCCCCTCTCCGGGCCGTGCTGTGGTTCTCTCTGCAGCACCGTCGGCACCGGAGTATTTCCTGCTGCAAGGCTGAAGAAGCAGAATTACTGCACATACAGCTGAGGCTGAGCAGGCTCAGCACCCCCTTTGCTTGTTTCATGTTTAATTAGCTGGTGTGGGCAGGATGGATTGGATAGAACAAGTAAGCAGGAGGGAGAAGGAAGGTTAATCTATCCGCTAGCCTTGCTATTCCTTCTTCCTTGTGATCTTGTGAAGCAATGAGATGATGTGTCCTTTGAAGTGCAAAGCACCCCCCATCCCTCTCCCCGAAGTGGTCTCAGTCCTCCTCCCAGCCTCGGCCCAGCTGCTTTCTGCAAAGTGCTGCTGATGGCTGAGGTGCTGGAGCCATCCTTACGGGGGGCTGCAAGCGAGGGCTGAGAAGCAGGATTTCGGGACTGGCTTTTCTAAGCACCCTCAAAGCCATGTGCCTATTCAGACAGTCCCGAAATACTGAGGTGCTGCCTAGATTTAATGTCATGAGCTTGGGGTTCCTGAAGCTGGAGGAAGGGTTTGGGCTGTGAGGGGGCAGGGGCTGCGGGAAGGTGCAGGCCAGCGAGCAGGGCAAGGCAGCGCTGCTCGGGGGCAGGACGCCGTGCAGCTTCTCCTGGTGCTGGGAAGCCCCAGCGTTACCTGGGGTCTCACCAGGACCTGCAGACTTACAAATAGCAGTGCAATACCCTGAGCTGGTAGTTGTAAGGAGAGCGAGCCGGGCTCCCTCCTCTACTGGTCTCCAATAGCTCTGTTCAATTTTTCAGTAAACTCTTTCAGAACAACAACTTGGGGATATGGGGAACAGAAAGAGAGGGCTGTCATGGCATGGCGTTATGAACAGCCCTTTCCCCAGGACCCGTGTTCTCCCCAAGTCATAGTAATTGAATTGTTTTAATATTAATATCTTCTCTGGAGCTCTGCTGATGGGAGGGAGAGAGAGATGTTTCTTCCAAAATAGTCTTAATCTAATGCAGAAAGTATGAATAAATCTCTCAGAGATTATAGCCCCTGGAAAGCTCCTGTGAATATCAGAAAGACATCCTTACTGCTATGGGAGGTTTGATTGAATTACAAATTTGAGGCAATTCCAAAGCAAAACTGATTAAGTCTTTTCTTTTTCACTCTCTTATTGTAGCTTTTTAAAGTGCTAAAGCTTTTTAATAATTAGAAATCCTCCCCATCCTGTTTGTAAGTAGTTATAATTGGCATCGTCCTGTCTGTAAGTAGTTCTAATTGGCATTGTGTCCACACAGATAGTTATGCACCAAAGCAGAAAGCTTGCAAAGCACGAGCCCGTTAGGAGATGCATTATCGCTCGCTATCTCCAAGGGAGAGCCCTGGTTTGTGTTATGGGAGGATCACCCTGGGGTTTGGAGGAGTCGGTGGGAGAGGGAGACGACGTCCGAGAGAGGAGCCCGTGGGTGCTGCAGAGGGTGACGGCTGCGGCGGCCGATGGAGGTGAAATGGGGATCCAGGCCCTGCGACGCAGGGAACTGGAGGGGCCCTGGGTACGGCGTCTTGCATAGCTCTTGGAAACAAGGCTTTTCTTGGCTGGCGTGGAAGCGGCAAAGCCCCTGTTCCCCAGGCACCAAGTGCTTGCCGGGGGGACAGGGGGCTCCTGCCCGACGGGGCTGGCTTGGCTCTTCCCATCGGATGTGCGTGAGTCGTACGCGCGCCCACAGCGACTGCGGTGTTTGATTAACATTGTCACTGCGCTGCTGGTATCTAACTCATTGCTTTGTAAAACACTGTCTGTGTAAAGACACTATAGAAATCACCTTATTCAGTTCTTTCTATTATACCAGAGATAAAAAAAAAAAAAAAGAAAAGAAAGAAAGAAAAAGCATTGTACCACAGAAGCTTTGCATCTCTTGCAGGGCTGTCTATATGAAGAAGACAGCTGTGGTCTTTACCAGCCCTTGACAAGTGATTTTTCCAAAAATCAGATGGGAGAACATGCTCTGTTAGGCTTATAATTGATAATATACCACTGTTGAAATATGCCTGTCAGTTCTGCAGGTAGATAAAATTATATCATTGATATTTCATAACAGTTTTCACAGGCAGCATCTGAAACCACGTCCTCCCCCTGGCAGATAAAAGGTTAGACAGGAAGATGTGTCAGCAGGATCTGGCCTTCTGCCTCAGCATGGGAGAGAGGAGAGGAGCCCACTGCAGACCTCCGGTCCCGGGCTGGGCTCTGTGCGTACGGCAGATCACACGCGCGTTTGAAGCCTTTCCCAGGGCCCAGCAGAGATGCTCTGGGGGAATGGAGCTGGATATGAAGATGTCTGTATCGCAGCGGGGTTAAAATAACGAATAGGGAAATTCAAACGTCCTAACCCAAGTCCTAACGCCAACTTTTTAAACAGAGAAGGCAATTAACTGTTGGACACTTCAGCAGCACTGGGGTGGCTGGTGTACAGTTGAGGTATGGGGCTCTGGCTGCCTTTGAGATTGCAGGGCTCAAAAATGGCTCCAAAACCCTAAGGAGCTAGGTGGCATGGAGTCCCACAACATCCAAAAATCCAAGAAATCCAAAAGCTTTTTGTCTCTCTTTCTAGAAAGTGTTTGCTGAAAAGAAAACCTAAGGCTGAGACACAGAGGGAGCCCTGGGACTCACCACCACCACCACCGCTTTGCTTTGCCTTCTCATTCCCAAATACAACTTGGTGTCTGTCCAATATCAGAGGAGTGCCACGTGAACTGAGTTATGAGAATGATCAGTTGCTCAGCTGTGATGTCCAGGATCCTACAAGATGGTGCCTCTCTTGAGTTGCACAGGAAGGTCCTTGCTTTGTCCAAACCATTGGTGCATTTGTAATCCCACATACGTGCTGGTACTAGAGAGAGAGAGAACAGGTTTTAGAGACCAGAGGTGGGAAACAGCTTGTGATATGGGAGAGATGGAGAAGGGGACTGTGGGACTTTGTTGCGTCTGTTTGAGGAGACATTGTTCCAGATCTGGAGTTTGTAGGCAGGGAGGGGAGGTGGCCAATGTGTGTGCTGATTCAGTGTCCTGCAGAATAAAAATAAAAAAACTAAGAAATTTGAAAAAGGAAAAAAGCAGTTCTGGAAGCAAAAGGAATAAATTATTCTCTTTTTTTTTTTTTCTACTGACCAGGTGGAAAGCAGCAGGTGAGGGGCAAGGTGGGGACTTGGCAGGGCTCACGGCTCCTCTCTGCCAGCCTTGGCTCGGAGGAAGGATGCAGCAGCCTCTGCTTTCGCAGTCCTCCCTTCTCTCTCTTCTCCTCTCTTCTTCTTTCTTTCTTTCTTCTTTGGCATAGAACTGGAATCGACTGAGTGCAAGAGCATGACATTTCCAACACCCCTTTTATTGCGCCCCATGAACGGTGCCCTGCTCCGGTGGGTGCTTGGCCACCAGCCCCTCTCTGCAGCCCGGTGAAACCGGCTGCCAGGGTGCTTTGGACAGAGAGTTGTTCAGCCACAGCCTCCCCCAATTAGCACCTTGCACCAAGACACCGGGGCCTGCCTGGCCTTAGCACTTTCTGCACTGCGACTTCTTCCCATTCGTTAGTGTTATTGACTAACGTTTGGAGTCAAATTAAAGGCGTGTAGCTAATAGCGAGCTCTGAATTCTCTTCAAGGTTGGCTGCACTGAGTGAAATTAAAGTTCCCGACATCCCCATTCCCCTTCCCCCTTACTAATTAGCCCTCCCCAGCTCTTAGAGGTTGACATTTAAAATTAACTCAGCTAAAATGAGTATTTTTGTACCAGGGTTTTCGGTGCTGATAATAGGAACACAGAGAGGAAAGAACTCTGACTTAGAGGGCAGCCAGGGAAGATGCCGTGGAGAAGCGGGCTGGAGCAGGGCACGCGCGGCTGACACCCAGCCCTGATGGCAGTGCTGCCCGGGTGCACCTGCTGAAGCCTGGGAAGGGGCCATGAAGGTCCCTTGAATTGATGCATTAAGGGGATTGTTTCTTCCTGACTCCCTGATAAAGGTCCCTTTCGTGAGAGATTTCTCCCTGCGAGATACAAAAGCCAGTAAATTCCGGGCTAAGTCTGCAAATTCCCAGCTGACGTTTGTGACTTAACTTACTCTGCTGAGTAAAATGCAGAGCATAAAGGCATGAGTTTTAGCAGTGCTGTGTGACCAGGCTGCCAGGCTCTTAAAGCCCCAATTCCCTGGCTTTTGATGGGTTTAAATCAGGATGGGTCTAATAATAATGGTAGTCGGTACTTATATGCCACTTTATCTTAAAAGCACTGTACAAACATTAATTAATTATAGACACAGACAGTGTCTGCAAACGTATAGCTGCAGATGCACACGGCTTCAGAGCCATGCACAGCTTTTAGCCAGGAGTCTCACAGCGTGCAAGAGCACAAATTACATCTGCTGCAGCCCCTCTGCGGGCAGAGCTGCTTTGGGCTGGCGTTACCTGCTGGGGGTGCCAGCTGCGGAAGGCGGCCCCGAAAGGTGATTGAAGAGACAACCTTTGCCCCCTGTGTGCCTGTAAACACCCCACCTGCGCGGCCGCACTGCGGCTCGGGCGCGTGCCCCTCCAGGTGCTGGGGCACAGGCTTTCTTCACACCAGTTTGTTGACATCTCCCTGGTTAAAAGGCGGCTGGAGAAAGGCAATGCTGTAGTGTACCAGGTGGCATGTTTCTTTGTGCTCGAGCCTCTGCGTGGCAAAGTGGAAAGCGTGATGTTTTCCTGTGTCTCAGTCCTGGACCAGTAAAAGGGACCTGCTTCCTATTTGTGGCTAGAGAGGTGATAAGCTTTCGGGGTTAGCTCCTGGTTTGGGGCAATTTGCGCTGGCTAAGCAAGACAGAGAATGAGTATCCAAGTCCTGCCTGGATTATTAGCCTCCTTATAGTTGTCCATGTTACTCTTCTGGGGGATGCTGTGGTCCCTAAAATTTACAGGTGGTGCAGAGATGAAAACTGCCCATCTCCTACTTCTCCAAATCCAAACAAGCACCCCAATACTGCACAGAAGCCTGCTGTTGCCAGTTAGAAACTGCGGCTGCACCAGCCCTCCTCTCCAAACAGGCGCTGCCCAACTGGGATGTGATGGTGTGTGTTGGGGATGCTCCGTGCCTGCCTGGGAGAGAGGGAGGGCGGCAGCAGCCATGTAGGAAGGCAGGCTCTGCCTTTACAACCTTTCCCCATCTCTGGCCACATGCTGGACATGCAAAAGATCCCTGTTTCCTTGGAAACAGGTTCTTTCTGCATGTGCTGCAGCAAGTCAGGAAAGTTTGCCTTCATCAAACCCCCATGGTGAAGAGAATAAGCTCCAGAGATGCTGTCCTAGGGATGGCAGTCTGATTGCTGCTGCTTTTTTTATTTGCATCCCTTTGAAAAAAATGCAAAGGAAAAAGAAATTCTCTGTCCGGCCCCTTGCAGAGGAGATCTCTCCTGATTGCCTGCAAGCCTTGTCAGCATCTGAGAGCAGAGGAGATTACTTCAATCGTAGACACATCGCTGACCACCCCAAACCCATGCATCCCCTCTGCAAACTTGGGCTGTAAATGCTGCTCCCCTGTGCAGTGGCCAGCTGTGGGCAGCCCAGGCATGTGTCGCCTCGCTTTGTTCCTCTTTATTCGCTTCCTAGTAAATTCAGCGTCAAGTCAGGCTTTGAGACAGAAGACCCAGAGGAGCTGGAAACGCTGTGTCCATGGGGCCCCATTGCCAACCTGGCCCCACGGATGTTGCCGGCAGAGGCTGCTGCTGGCTCGGAGAGGGCGGCTGGGAAGGCAGGAGCAGGGGGCAGCCAGGTGACACCACGCCGGTGGGCTCTCCATTCCGTGTGGGAATCGGTGCCCGCCTTCGTTTCTTTTCCAAGCCCAGAGCTGCAAACGCAGACACCCCGGGGACTTCACAGCAGAGACCCAGGGACGTGCACTGGGCCAGCTCCTTCCTGGCTGAATCATCTCTGAGTCTTTCCAGCGGGAAAATGGGGCAGGAACGTGGGTCCGCCGTGGGTCAGCCATGTGGATGCCTATGCCGGCTGTGTCTCTGAACAGCTCAGCACAAGGGGCTTCTTGGAAGATGCCCTTGGTCTCAGCACACAGCAGGTTTGCATTTACCTCCTGCTTCACCAGGTTTACCCCCAATGCCTGCACCGACCTGCCCAGGACGCGGCCAGTGGCACCCCAGGGTGATGCTCCTGGTACTGGAGGAGTGCAGAGTCCAACCCTGGGTGCTGGGCACCGGGAAGGGGCCATAGGAAGGGGAAGGGCAAAGCACAGGGACAATCCAGTGTGGACAGTGAGGCTGGAGGTGCAAGCGAAGCCCAAAGTCTCAGAGCGGGTGTGTGGGTGTTTAACCCAGCATATATAAGTGCTCCAGGCCTGCGGTTTAGAGAAACCTCATAAATATTTTAACTCTGGGAGGATGAAAGGAAAACAAACAAATATAGGTTTGGGCCTTTGGGGCACGGCTCTGATCATCTCTTTAGAGAAACAGTCATTTCGCTGGTACTCGGCTCTGCGGAGCAGGGGGAACGTGGCTGCGGCGCGGGTCGTGACGGGGAAGCGGCTGACGCAGGCAGAGCCCGGGTCCTGCTGCGACGCGGGTCCCGAGCGTCCCTGCCACAGCTGCGGTCGGAGCTGGGTGAATGCTGCAGTGAAGCAGCCATAGTAAAGGGGTGGTTTATAGCAGAAACACGCAAAAAAAGCCAAACCCTGTTTATTCATTTTGTGGCAAGTATTTCCATCAAAATTTTGTATCTGGAGAGAGGGAAAACCAAGAAAAAACACCAAATGTTTCTAATGAGGGGTTTGTGCTCCTATTGTTCAACCAGGATTTGCCGAACTAAACCAGTGATCAAAGCCTTGAGTTTTGATCCGGAAAGGGTGGGCAAATGTCATGAACATTTTTGCTGTTCTCTTGTGCTTGTTTGGACTGCCTCTACCTCTAAATTCTTGTTTGAATTTGAAAGTGAAATTTAATTTGATTATATTTACAGCCAGAAAGCAATGAAGAATGAATAAATACTCTTTGCTGAGCATTTCATTTGAAAAATACACTAAAAACCACTGAATTAATGATTCAGTGATTGGGGCTGTGAATTTTGGTTAATCGTCATTTTAAAAGCTATACTGGTATAATTTTGCAAGCTGAGGAATATCATAAAATGTTTCGGTTGCTTTGCTGTCGTAATTATACGAGACAGACACTGTACAGATGCAGTTGTTCTGGTACACGGGTGCACCGTGCTGGTACAAATTGCTCTGGTTCCCAACCCAGAGCCATGCCAGCGTAAGCACATCTGTCCGGCAGGACTGAGCCGCCACCACCGCGGCAGATGCGCAGCCGGGGGTGGTTTTGGTGGAGCTGTCGCAGTGTTGACCGGGGAGGTGGGTTAGATGTCAGCCTGCATTTGCACATTAATGCCAGGCATTAATTACCTGGATCTGTTTGGAACCCGCTCGCTGCGACTCTATAAATATTTGTGACAAAATTCAACATCCACAGAAATCTCTTGATTCTCGGTTTTGGTGTAAGCAGAAATTCAGCCCTTGCTGTGGGTTTGCTGAAGTCACTGGCAGCCTTTCCAATGATCACCTCAGTTCACTGGCTGCCTGCTGCTCATGGCTTATTTTGAAGAGAATCCACTCCCTTTTTGAGCAAATATGGATGCAGTTTATGGAACTGATGCTCAGCCAATTCCTTTGGTTTCAGTATAAATCCCAGGAGAGATCAGCATTTTGCTTTAAAATCTTTGAGCAGCTCAAACAAAGGGACGGATAAAGAGAAATGTTTGCACAATCTCTTTGCAAATCAAATCTTTAATGTCGTGCATTGCTCCGGAGAGGTGGAGAGGAAAGATAATCCCAGATTTTGACTTTCAGCTTGCAAGGCAAAGCTGTCCTTCATTGTAAAATCAGTGGGAGTTTGTCCTGTGATGGAACCAGAGGATCTGGAGTCCTGAGACATCAAAACAAATTACACCGCGATCTTTTTCTCAGTCTGACTCCAGGAGGTTTCGTCTCGTGCCAAGCACACGCAGAGCGTGAGCGTTTTGACATGTTCTCCTAATCCTGGGATTTATAAAGCGCTTAGCGACACACACAGAAGTGATTCATTATTGCAGCAGCATCGTGTAGCCTTGTATGCAAAGCAGGGGGAGCAATCGGTGGCTGCCTGCCACGGCCCCTCACCTCTAACACCCCAGCGCTGAGGCTTGTGAAAAGCCACCGCTTTTTGGGGTTGTTTCTGGGGGGTGCTCAGGGTATTGCCCAACGCAGAAGCTTCAGGGCCATCAGTGCCTCCACATCTGAGCTCATCTCATCTCCATGCTCTCTCCTGCTGTACAGAAAAGGGAAGAACATGCCAAGGGACAGACCCAGGAGAAACCCTGGGCCCAGCCTCATGCGTGGCACACGGGTCCTGGGGTGCTACGAGCACTGCACGGAAGCCAGCACAGCGTTTCACATTTTCCTCTTTGCAAAACTACTGATTCCTCAACATCTTGAAATTCCCCAAGTGTCTGTAAATTTGAAATACAGTCCCCTTCCTAATGCTTAGAAACGCTGCTGTCCTGTGCTGGAGGCTGATTCCACAGGTAGTGAATAAATTCTGGGGTATTATGGGTTTGGGCTGAGGTTTGGAGATATGGAGGCACCGCTCAGTATCTTCAGGACCTTAAATGCCTCCACAGAGCTGGTGCTTGGTAACCAGCCAGGGAGCTTCACCCAGCAGGTGGCTTGTAGCCAGCCCATGGTGCAGGGAACCAGCGTAACATGCGCTCATTATCTCTGCCTTGCTCAGAAAGGATATTGTGATTTTAATAACTTCTTGGATCCATTTTTTCCCTGGTAGCTCTTGTTGCCTTGGATACAGGCTCTGGAGAGGCTCAGCCCTGCTAAAGATGGTAGATCATTTAAATGGAATAGAAGATGAGGTGCGGATTTGCAAACTGCTTTAGCTCTCAGAGAGAGCTGGCTGGGAGCGCTCCAGCAAAGCTGAGCTTCCTCGGGACATGCCAGTTTGTTAGAAAGGGCATTGTTCACAGGAACGTGACACCAAAACTTCTTTTGCACAGGGTTAGATGGAATGCCTGATGTGTCTGTGTGCCAGTGCCAGTCTGGAAAATGCAAAGCCCCGAGGCTTTGGTAAGTGGTGTTTCACCGATTCCCAGGGCTCTGTGACCAAGCACAGAGCTGGCCCTTGGCACCTTTGGCACAGGCCTTCAAGGACCTCTACTCTGCTGCCATCTTCTTCCTCCTTAACTGCTGCCTCTGTCTTCACTCTGGACTTCCCAAGGTCCCACAGGACCTGCAGGGTGGGTTGAAGGCCCATCAGCCTTTTCAGCGTGTGTCCATGGCACTCCAGTTCTCCTGGGTGTTCTGATTCAAAGTGTGATTCCCATTTCTAGCACCCCCTTCATCCCCTTTCTCCCAGCCCGCTTACACATGCCGCTTATCTACAGATAAGCCATGCAAATCAGAGTTCTCATTTCTTGCAGAGAGGTTACCCACCCCTAAAGGTCACCAAAGCTATTAAAGAAAAACCCTCGTGCCCAGGGCTTTGGACACCTAATTTGGCTTGCTTTGGTCAAATTTCACGCTGCTGTAGTTTTTGATTTATGCACTTTGAAAGTCTTTTGCTGTGCTGCAGAAAGCCTGCTCATGGTGCCTGTTGTAATCAAATAGCTCTAGCTTTTCTGAGATGCCTTTTCTTCTTTTAATGACTCTGGGGTGTCCAGGCCCATCCTGATGGTAAACAAACTAAATTAATTGCTTTTGCTTCCTGGTCCTCATCATAAACAGATTTGGATATGACAGCTGCCTGACAAATCATTAAGATCATTTGATCACTGTCAGAGTAAATCAGCCTGACTTGAGACAATGCACTAAACCTTGATTTGCTGCTGGGGTTACCAAGTACGAGATGCTAATGACACTGCGCTCTTGGAAATTATTTCTTAATTGCTTTATAGTAGCTGGCGGCGATCATAGCCTTGTTGTGTTAGGTGACATGGCACGGCAGAGCCATTGGGGGAACTGCACAGCCAGAGATACCCAGCACCCAGCCAGCACCCAGCCAGCACCCACGCTGCGGCACAGCCCTGCCCGTGCCCTGGGGCAGCAGGAGCGAGGCCAAACCCAAGGGGCAGCTCTCATGGCCAGCTGGTGGCCCTCTCCCTGCGAGGATGCTGTTGGGTACCAACACACGGGCAGGACCAGGAGAGACGTGTTTGGGTAGGGAGGTAACCTGGGAGCTCCAGCTCTTTTGCCCTGAGTGCAGAGCCAGGGAACTCCCGCCTTTGCATGGCAGCGAGTTTCCCCAGTTTCTGCCCGTGGATGCCCCTGGGCTGGATTGAGTTGCTCAGCTCTGTCTGTGCCAGCCCTGCTATGACCCGCTGCCAGGCACAGTCTGTGGGAAGGACTCCCACGATCCCTGGAGGCCTCGGGAGTTTCACCCTTCATGCCCAGGAGAGGAAGGAGGAATCATTTAGGAAGTAGCAGCAGAACAAAGAAAAAGAAAAAAAAAATCTTTTTTCCTTGCTTAAAAAGAAATCTCAGCCTTCCTGGAGAGAAGAAAAGAAGAGGGAGGTAGATACGCCACACAAAGAGAAGAAAATGTGCTGAGAAACCACAAGGTGTTTAAAAGCTCACACAGGAAACCAAACCCACTTTGATATCCCCTCTCATTGGCAATGTTTGAGGCCAGAATAATGCTGCCATGATTTATCACACAAAGGGATGAGAAAGTGAGTGGATCCGAGAGCTCCTTTCTGGTTCTTAGGACAAAAAAATGCTTTGTATTAAATTACAATGCATAAGCAAAAAACCCTTAACAAAATGTCTATTTGCAGGCATGTATTTATTAGGCAGCGACACGTGCGCCCTTCCCAGAACCAGCAGCTGTGAGAGCAACGGCCGTCGTGCGGGAGAGGAGCCACCTTCATCAGCGGGTAAGAACCTCTCCGCACTGCCTAACTCTTGTTCCGCGCACCTGAGCCGAACGCTGCTGGGTGCCGCTCGCGCCAAGGGTCACTCCGCTGTCTTCAGCCTTTGGGAGAGGGCTCGGGTTAGCAGTCATTGGGATTCATGGCCAAGGGGAATCGGAGGCACAGTCAGGGAGTTTTCCCAGGCCAGAAGGCTGTGAGCGCAAAGGAACCCATCTTCCAGGCCAGAGCTGCGTGCCCCAAAGCATCGGCTCTGCCTTAATTTTATCTCTCCTCCTGTTTGTCCAACAGTTCAGCTTGATGCCTTTGTTTTGTGCTTGTTTAAGTTAATTTTATAATCAGCGGACAGAAGAGGCGTTCTGGCTGGGTGCTCACTTGTAGCTGGGTGCGGCCAGGGCGGCTGTACGTTGTGGCTGGTCACCGAGCGGTGAGCAGATGCAGCGGTGCCCGTGCCGCTGTTCGTGGCTGTCTGAAGGCGAACGCTCCATGCCAAATGGTAAACTCGCAGGGAGGCAGATTGGTCCTGCTTCTTCCCTAAATACTGAGTGGATGTGACTGGAGTCCGTCACGGGAGTAGAAAAAATTCAGCAAACTATTTTTCCTTAAATGTTCAACCAAATGTACGGCAGAGAAGTGACTGCCGAACAAATGAAAGACGGAGCTGCATCAAAATAAACTTTTTTGACAGGGATATGTTTATTATATACTATGCTTTTTTTTTTCCCCTGCTGGAAAAAAAAAGTGTTCAAAATGAACATTTTTTTTAAACTGATGAAAAAATCAATGTTAACAAAAAATAAACGCTTAATTTTTCATTTAACGTGTCCCCATTTTTTAACTTCCAGATTACATTTTCAGTAATTTGACTTTTCTGCCTGTCATAAACAAGCTGTATCATACTGTCTCTCCGGCTGGGAAGCCCATGTTGGTGTCTCTGTCTCTCACTGTGCTTGGGAGGGATGTAGCAGCTCCCCAGCAGGGTATTTCCAAGTTTCACCAGGAGACAGAGAATGAGAAAACCTCAGTCCACAACTCTTGGAGCCTCATGTCTTCTCCCCAATAAGGGAAGCAGCCTTTTCTATGGCTCACCCCTGAATTTCCATCTGGGACCCATTTTGGGTCTCTCTGCCTGAAGCTAGGAAAGGGAAGGAGAAGACACGGTGTTTAGGTTATTCCAGATCTGGCTGAAAATGAGGGAAACTGAATTAAACCTGGCAGGAGGAGAGGGATGTGGCTCAGGCACGGAAAGCGAGGGGAGGTTTGGAATATGCCTTTTAGTAACTGGCTGGGGGCAGGAGTGCTGTGGCACAGCCGTGCACCCCGAGAACGGCCGGAGAGGGCGGGGGAAGCCCCTCGAGCCCAGTCTCCCGTCCCCAGGCTGGGCTGGAGCGCCCGGGCGGCACAGGAGGGCTGGGGGCAGTTTTCCACTGGGGTTCTGCAGCTCTCCCAGTGTTTTTGTGAGGCCGGTGACTTCACTGGGTGCTCTACACAGCCCGAGGACCGCGAGGGGGACCGCTCAGCGGCCCCCTTGAAGTCCAGCTGATCCCAGAAAACCCTCTCCAAAGTAATTACAGGGGAAGGCGCAGAGGCAGAGGCCAATTTGGATTTTTAACAGCACTGATTCCGAGGTCTCCCTGTGGCCTTTGAAGGTTAATGGGTTCCCAGCACGTCTTGCAGAGACCGTTTGGTCCTCAGCAAGGCCAGCCTCAGCGCACGGGGCGAGGAGAGGAGGCAGCTGCCGCTCCGGTTGGTATAAATGGGGAAAGCAGGATTTCAGCCAGCGAGGATGCGGACAGCTTGCTTTTAAAAGTCAGTGGAGTGGAGTGGAGCGCCTTGCAGAGGGCGAGCTGCTGGGCACTTGAATGGGTGAGTGAGTCCCTTCGAAGTCACCACCGCTCCCTGCGCTGCGGCTGGCAGCTGGGTTTCTGCGGCGCATCTTGTTTGAGGTCTGATTCTGGGGGGAGCGGGTTTGTGTCCTGGCAGGCAGCGGTTTTGTGAGGAGCCCTCCCTTGGGCACAGCCTTGCAGCGGCAGCCAGGAATCGCCTCTTCCAGGGATTAGCAGCCGAACGGCACGAGTCCGGGCAGGCGGCTGCAGGGGAGCAGCGTGGAGCTCGGCTGCCTGGGTGAGCTGCTGAAAGGCTGTGCGCCAGCCTCTCCTGCCCTGCTCACCCCCTGCCCTGAGTCTTGGCATCGTTTTTGCCACCATTAGAGAGAGAGGAGATGCAGGTAGCCCTCTCTCACCTACATGGGTCCAGCACAGGGCCACAAAACCTGCTGGGACCCAGCGTGACTGCGCAGGATGCTTGGGGCTTGTCAGGTCCACGTTAGCCCCTGATTTTCTCCTAGGTCTAACGTGCCCTCCAGAGCAAATCTCCTCCTAGTGAAGAGCAGATACTGCCTCTTCCCAGTCCCCACTCCTACGTGATGATACGGCGTTGTCTGAACGCGCACGCTGTGATCTCTTTTAAATGGATGCATTAATCCTGCTACGGCAGCTTCGGCCGAGGCTGCGTTACTTGTAACCAGAGCCTAATTCTGCTCCCAGCTTGTGTGATTTATCTTTATTCCCTGCATATGCAATGAGTTTTAAAGCAACCCCTGCCACCGTTGGCATCACCTGGGCTTGATTTGTTTCAGCAAGAAAGCGCTATTTTTTCTTTTATCCTTAGCAAAATGCGTATTTGGATGGGATTAAATCTAAACCCTTTCAAATGCTTAATTCTGACTGGAATGCAAATAGTCCCTGTGGACCACAGCAGTGGTTCCAGACAGCAGGGTGAAGATGGCAGTTGTGTTATGCCTCAAAAATACTTTCAATTGCAAAACAAAAGTGGGAAGAGAGGCCTTAAATGATGTGAAAATAACACTGTTTGAATTAATGTGTCAGCCCTGACAGATGCTTCTGCTACCCAGCATTTTGAAAGGGCTCTGACGGGTAAGATATTACCAGGTGAGATTTACCTACATCCCATGACTTCTAGTCAGCAAAATCTTAGATGAAAACCTATCCTTCACTCTACACTGACATCCAAAGAATATTGAATCAAGATAAAGACCTGGAGGGCCACATACACAAAGGTATTTTGGCATCTAAGTCCCATTAATTTCGGTGCGAGTTTTGGCATTTTCAGATATTATCTTTAATTTAGTCAGGTAAAGGAGGGTCAGTCCTTCTCCCCAGCTCACTCCGTGCATGAGTGCAGGCAGGGTGAAGGTCCGGGCTGTGGACAGAGCTGGCCAGCCCTGCCCAGAGCCCCTGGTCTGCCGGGGCTCCTGGAGCTCTCCTGGGGACGGGGGCTGTAGGAGCTCTGGGTGCCTCCTCTGCTCTGCTCTACCAAATGTAGTTTTTCAGCTTGTCTTTCCTATCATAATTTCAAAGCTGCACATTCATATATATGTTTTATTGCACACTTATCTTCCTCCCAGAGTGGGAGAATGACCTACATATACAGGTGTTAAAGCCTGGAAAATGCTGGACTTTATAAAATGGGTTGTACAAGGATTTGAATCAGCAGTGCCCTGCTTCTTTCCGAACAGGCACACTTGTTCCTGGATGGGGACTGTGCTTATGTGCACATCTTCCCTTCCTCCACTCCCTCCTCCTCTCCGTGGGCCGGGTTGGGTGCTGGCACTAACCTGCAGAGCAGCCCGCTCCCAGCGCCTGGGGCCAAAGGAAGGGACTGAAAGTAAGAGAAAGCAGAACGCAAGGATCACAACATGCTCGCTGGACGAAATCCTGTCTCCTGACTTTTTCAAAAGGCTGCCGGTGCCGGTGAAGAGGGGGATGCATTGCTGCCTTCAGGCCAGGTGAGAGATGACAAAGCTGTGGCCGGTGCTGCTCCGGACCGGAGGAAAAACAGCTTTTGAGATCCTGAAGGGCTGCCTCCGAGCAAACAGGGCTTTTATTTGTCTTCCCTTTGACTTCAAACATGAGATGAACTTTCTTTCCTCTTTCTTCCTTTCTGGCACAGGTAGGGATGCGCACTGAAAAGAGGATAAAAATAGAAGGTGCCAAGTGTTCTTCAGGGAGGAGAGTGGCTGCAGATGTGCCGGTGAGGTGGGGACCGGCTCACCCTAAACTTTCATAAGACTGGATTTTCCTCATGTTCAGTGATAGAGCTGGAAAGGAAATTAGTTTCTTAACCCCAATGATTTTACAGCAGTGTAATTTTTTTTTCCCCTGAACTCTGTGAAAATGCCACCGAGGCTTTTCAGTTCTTTTCAGGAGAGAAATCACAGATCGCTCACAGCACGGTGACTCCTGCCCCTTGGGCCAGGAGAAGAAGAGCGCATGTCCATGCTGTGTCTCACTGCTGATTTGCAATGAAATACAGAGCTGCTCCAATTGCTTTGCACCTTTAAGTGCTTTGAAATCACGATGCAGCTTGAAGAAGTGGAGCTGAGGATGGATCTTGTGGGGTTTGATGCTCTGTGGAGGCTGTTGGCCAGCGCACGGCCCTGCCTGGGTGAGCTGCAGCAGATGCATTTTGGACCTGTGCAGCCAGTAGCCTTAATTACACCTGATGCTAAGGAAGGTTTTGACATCCAGATGGGAGAACAAAGGTGTGGCAGAATTGTTTTACTTGTTCTTAGTAAACTAGTGGCCGATCCAGTTAGTCCAGTCACTACAGATCCTCGGCACTCACAGGGAGCACCAGGACCGGTGGTGGCTACATGGAGCGGTTGTGAGCGGCCGACAATATTGCAATTAGCTGTGCAAATAAAGCAGCCCTTGCTTTTGTCTCCCCAGGCCCAAGGGATCACAGATTCTGGCCACGTGGCTGTCCAGCACCCTGCCTCATCGCTGCCCGGCCGACTCTGCCACAGGGCTTCCCCTGTCCCAGCTGGCTCCGAAAGGTCAAAACCACGGCAATGGCACAGCCACAGAAAGGAGGGAAAGGAAAACATGTGTGCGGGTTAAGGAAAGAAAATCCTAAAAGAATATTGATAGCGGATGCCTTTTATTGCGAGGGAGGAAGAGCACCCTAGGAAAAACTGAGGCTGTGTTCTGTGCAAAGCTCTTCAGAGGCTGAGACGAATATTTTCTGTTTGAACATGTAGCATTTAAAAGCCAGTGCTTTCTCCCCAGCAAGATAAGTAAGGTTTTTTTATTTGAAACTTGCAGTATCTACACTTAGCCAGCTGCGAGGAGCTGGGTCCCTCTGAGCCAGGCAGCGCCGGCGGGGGGAGCGGAGGAAAGCTCTGCCCGCCGCAGCAGCCGCACAGCTTTACCTCTGCCTGTTCCCCTCCTCTCCCGCTGCAAAAAACTGAATCAAAGCAGCTGTGGGAAGGAGCACCCTGGGTCCTGGCTTGTTTGAGACCAAAATGAATGTCAAAGTAACTCCCACTCTGCTTGCTTTTGCTGGGCGTTCATGAAACGTGGAAGGCCGTGGGGTCATGATCTCTGCCTGTCTTCATGTTTCATCCCGCTGCCCGTCCACAGTATATCAGAGCGTTTTCCACATAAAGCAACAGCAACAGAGATTTCTTCATAGACTTTATGGCATCGAGGTTAAAACTCAGCTGTGTTCTTTTAGATTTTTCTTTAATTTTTCAGGGTTTTTTAGGAGGTTTTTGGTCATTTATATTTAAGATCTAAGGATTTAACTTTCTTATTGGCTAGAGTTTGCTGCCATGTATCTTGAAAGCCCTTACTAAATAGCTGCTATTTTCTTTGTACAGGAAAGGGGAGCAGGTACGGCAGAAGCAGTTGCACCGAGGAGCGGGAGCCGGTGGTGGAGGTGCAGCCCCGTGCCGGTTTTGCCGCGCTGCCCTGGCACTCGGGCTCGGTGCAGTCTGTCTGTCCCTCTCAGTAGCAGCCAAACCCTCATTTTTCATACCCACCCAATCTTGCAAGACGCAACATTTGCTAATGGTTCTCGAGTGATTTAGGAACAGTGAGCTTCCACTTGCAGTGCACCTAGAGCAGCGTTGGGATTGGGGTCGGGATCAGCCTGGCCTGGATTTGGTACCCTCGCAGCGGGAGCCGCTGGGCTGACAGCTGAGCCAGGCCGCAGGGTAATGCTGCCACCCCCCACCATCCCACCCGCCCCTCCGTCCCACCAGCACAGGAGGGTCAGCTCCAGCTCACTGCATTGACGTTTGATGGCAGGACTTTCTGAAAAAAGATTAAGGCAGTGAGACTTTTATTAAATGTAGAAGTGGACAGGAATTTGCATTAATGTCTCCTTTCTGGACAGCAGAAGTCTGCACTTATCTGGAACATCAAATTCTTATCTCTGTGAACGCAAATATTTGCCCCTGACCACAGAGGAAATGAAAAGTTTCTCCATTATGTATTTATCTGTTTTAAAAAGATGTTTTCTAAATACTAGAAGACAAGGAGAGGGGAGCAAGAGGTTACCTGTATCACTCTGAGACATGAGCTAAATCAGCATTTCAAGCATGCCATTTCCTGCACGACAGAGTCCTTTTCCTTCGCTGATGTCTCCCTTTCTGCACCGTAACCTCCAGTGAGCGATTACAGGACCAGCAGCCCTTACTAATCACAAGCCCTCCCTGCCCCAAAGTGAGTCAACAGCCTGGGATATAACTGATGAGACTGAAAAAGGAAATCCTGATGTTTATGCTTGTCCTCTGCTTGTGAATTCTTTCAGATTGTGCTTTCTAGCATTCATCCACACACATAAGCAGCACTGGAAAACCAGCTGAGATTTCTGCACCATCACCTGACTCCAGGAGCTGGTGCCGAAGCATCAGCCAGCATGGGCCGTTTTACAAGCGTGGCTGTGGCAATCCTGCTTTTTACTTACTAAATCCAGTGAGAATGAGACAGCGCAGCTGGTTTCCGACTCTGTGGCTGAAGCCTAAACGGCACGGGGAGCTCTTCGGCAGCCCCGCAGGCTGCAGCTCTGCGGAGGGCGGGTTGCCGACTGTCTCGGGAGGAGCACAGCACCGGCTGGAGGTCGGCTAGTTTCACCTGGCTGCTTGGCTGCTGCTCTGCTGGCGAGGCTGGCTTCGGCGGCTCTGCTCCTGGGCCCGGGTGGGAAGATGAATGGCTTGTGCTCTTCAAAGTGTCCAGTTCCTCCTGAGGTAACTTTAAACTCAGTCGTGCCTGACTTCACTTGCAAAGAAATCTTGCGACGCCTTGAAAGCCCAGGGCTGCCTCATTTACTCTCTGTCGCGCTGCCTTTCCTCCTGCACAAGCATGCAGAACCGTGCCTGCTCGTTTTTGCAGATTTGCTGCCAAAACAGGGTAGGATTTCAGTGCGAGGAATGAGTGCGATTTGGGAGAAAGCCCAGGAGAACGTAACTTGCCTGGTGCCAGGATTTATGATGCTCTTCTCGCGGAGCCTGTATGCCAGGCTGCCGTGGCTCGGTGGCTCGGTCACCGTGCCCAGGGCAGGACTTGGAGCCCCGCTGCACTGAGCAGCGAGCCGGGGCGTGCAAAAGAGGGGGTGAGGTGGTGGCAGCCCCCCCCAGGCAGCTCTCACAGCCTCTGCTTTGGGGTACCCCTCTTCCACATGCCCTTTTTGATGGCCGTGTTGAAAAGCCCATCTCTGAGTGTCAGGATTTGGCCCATCAGCCAGCTCTTTTCCCAGCACTGAATCTGGGCCACGTTTAAAATTTCCAGGCAAACACTTTTTGTCTGCTGTCTAAGAAAACTGGGCCCTAATTACTGATTAGACCCAACTACTTGCTGAACTATTGAAGAAACATGAAGAAAACTTAGAGCAAAAAAATTATTTCAGCGAAGTGTAAGCCACAAAACAAACCAGTAATAATGTATTATTAATATACTGTCAGCATTAATAGTAATGCAGTGTTTTGCAGCTGTTTTAGTAATAATGCTACAGCTTTATCTATTAATAAGTGTAGTAATATTAATGCCAATTTCTGTAATAAATAACATTGATAATAGCATCGCTTCTCAGGGGTTGTTTAAGACTTCTGCTTCTTGCACTTTTTGTCCAGCCAGCATCCCCTTCCCCCTTGCAGAGCGTGCTGGGTGCAGCACGCCATCGCTAAGGCACCGCTGAATTTCTGCTGCTGGATTTTCTGGGTAATCCCCACGCCCACAGCCAGGACCAAAGGTCCACTTCATTTTTATAGACTTGAGTTCTTTATTCCATATTCCTCTGCAGGGGACTTGCTACCAACAGAGTCTCAAGGAGAGGACAGAGAGAGGCAGCTGTATCCCATTAACAACTTTCTGGTCTTCTCTTGAGCCTATAGGTGGGTGTCAGACTGGTCAGGAGAAAAGGTTGTGATAAAATCATCAACAACTCCATCTGGTTCAAGGCTCTAATAACAAGCCAATGAGTCCTTCCACCTGGTACTTAATGAGACCACTGCCTGGGGTCTCATTTTCTGCCGTGCTCGCAGGGTTGGTGGGCAGGAGCATGTTGGCCGTGAAGGACCTGCCCTGGAACAGCCCAGGAGAGTGTGGAGCAGCTGCTGGGAGAGAGGAGAGTACAACGGACCCAGAAGAACACAAAACCCTTAGTGGGGTTTTAATGGAGTTGTTGCAGTCTGAAGTTGGAAAGAAGCGTATGGAGATGTATTTTTGAGTGGCTCAGCCCCTTCCCTAGTGCTGCCTGTTGAGCTCTTGGGACTGTGCAGAGGAGGAGCCGGGTTGCCAGCCGGTGCGGGGGCCAGCCCCAGTCAGCCTGTGCCCTGGCATGCTGGCAAGAGGAGCTGGCTCCTCTCCCAGGACTTTGGTCCGGGCCGCTCTGGCTGGTCTGTTCTGGGGTTTGCTGTGGCAATCTCGTGCTGGTTCTCTGCGCGTTGGCCAGAAATGGTGCCTGCCATAGAAGGGTGGAGTTCAGTGCAATGGTGCAGGCTTGTAAGGGATGGGCTGTGGTGACTTTGGGGGCTTTTTTTTTTTTTTTTTTTTTTTTTAATCAGATGGAGCATGTTGCAGGCACCCAGTGAGAGCTGAGGGAACTGTGGGTTGGAGAGACAGGATTTCACTGATCAGCAGCATCTCACTGCTGCCCCAGGTCCTGGCTCCTTGCCCTTGATGGGTGGAAACCCTGTATGTGATGCTGTTGGGTACCGTGATGCTATTAGCTAAAAATTAAGCTTTGTAGCTTGGCTGGTGGCTTGAATCATCTCCTGCCCTGTGCAAAGCTTTCAGGTCGTCACTGCTGGGAATTGGTCATCAGAAGTCTTCTAGCTTGTTTGTGGTTGCTGTGTTTTACAGCAAGGGGTAGGTCAGCTTAGACCTATTTTTGATGAAGAGCTTGTGAGCCTGCAGGCTCCTTGTTGCTGTTTTTCTTTCTTAATTGGCTTTGAGTGCCTATGTGTGGATGTGCATGTGCCTGCCTCCCTCATCAGCAGCACCCCTGGTATTCAGCAGAGTAATTAGAACATCTAAATCTTCCCTATATGTCATCCAGACTTTGTAAAATTAACTGTGATTACTGGCACCAGCCTGCAGACGTGCCGGATCCCACCCCAGCTCCTGATAAGCATAATTGCTCCTCATTGTTCCTCTGGAAAGTCTTGTGCTCGCTGCCATGTGCGAGCTCCTTCCTGCTCGCTTTTATATTAGTGCAGAGTTAAATGACTTTGGCTTTTGTTGACTCTGGGAGGATTTATGAGGAGTTGCACACAACTGAAATCAGAAGTGCTTCTTGATTGCTGAGCAAACAAAAGCCCTGGGTTCCGCGATGGCTCTTGGAATGAATCCTTCCCCTTCTCCTCCTTCCCTGACCCCTCGCTGGATTCGGCAGTGGGTTGAGCTGCTCGGGGTATGGCAGGGAGACCTGGCCCGCGGTGGAGCAGTGCGCTCTCACGGAGCCCTGAACCTCCCCAAGGGCTTATATATGCATGTGTATAAATACATATATCTACTATACTACGTATAAAAATGAAATACTATGTATAAAAATAAGAAAATGCAGGCTGTTTGGGGGACCCAGTTTTCCGCCTCTCCCCGCGGGATAGCGTTATTTCTGCAGTCTGACGGTGCATCTTGGAATGCAAATGTCCATCCATCCCTTTGGCTGTGCGTGTGTTAAGGACCTGCGGTGGGAAGGGGCCCGTTCCAGTCGCACAGTGCGGGCAGGGGAGGCTAAGGAGCAGGTATTGATCATTATTAGTTTCTTGTTAAATGAGGTGTGACATTGACCACTTATCCATTTCCTTACCGCACAGGTAAGTGGGGTGACGAAACACAGAATTTTTCTTTCTGAAGCTTTCTTTTCCTCTTCCTCCCTTTCCCGCACCTAGCCCAACTGGCACGAAGAGAGCTGCACCACATCTTATCTTTCCAGCTCGAGTGCTGCCCAGATGTCTTTCACATTTCTCTGTCTTTCTTTGAGGGTGCTGAGTCTCTCACACCATTCCCAATTAAAAAAAAAAAAGGTGGGGGGAAAGCCAGGGAACTAACTTTGCTAATGACTTTGCTGACTGGAATTATTAAGGACATCAGGGCTGCTTTTCTCTCTGCTTTCAGGAGCAATATTGATTGCTATTTTAATTTAAATCTTGGACAAAATCCTTCATTTTTCTTCTGAGTTCTCTGGCGTGGCTTGCCACGGGAACCAACCGCTGATTCTTGGGGGCATAGCACAGTGGAATAGCAGGCAAGAGGGATGAAGAGCCTTGGGCAGCGTCCAGGCACAGCCGTGACCTCCGGGCAGGGTGGGCGATTCCCCCCCGGCTCTGGCTGGGGACGGGGGAGCTGGAGGTGTCAAGAACCTACCTTGGGAATGCTGAAAAACTGGTAATTGTTGGGAAACTGCTTCAAAATTCAACCAAGAGGAGGCAAGGCTGGCATTTTCAGTAGGGGAGTCTAGTGCTCTGGCATCTCTCTGCTCTCATTATATACTTTCCAATTGCTCTTATATATGCTTCAAAGGTTAATATATGTTTGTGATGAGTGCACTTTGTATAAATGTTAATTAGTCTGGGTGCAATTCAAGGGATTCTTCCTTCAATAATAAATGCTTTTTCTGTATTTTTAGCCACCATTTTTATTAGTACTTGCTCTGATGTTTATCCAGGAGATGACTTGGGAGAAAAAGCTGGTGGGGGCTGTAGTTTGCCCCCCTGAGCAGCAGAGGTTCGGGTGTTTTGGGGAAGGCGCCCAGCTGGCGCAGGGGCTGCTGCACCTCCGCGAGAACCACCCCGAGACCGGGACCAGCCTGGGCAGCGGCTGACGGTGGGGTGGGACTCTTTTTAAAGTCACTGGGTGATTTAGGGACCTGGCATGGAACGTGGGGCGCCTGGCCTGGGGCAGGGGCTGCTCTGCCAGAGCGGCCTGTCCTCGCGCTGGCGCTCTGCTGCACCGGTGCAGGAGAGATGGACCCATGCTTCCAAAAAGCTTGCAGATCTGAGGTCCTGTCATCCCTAAGCGATATGTTGTCCAAAATCCCTCTGGCTCCACTTCTGTGGGGCTTAATGCATCTGAAATGCTCATGGATGGGGAAACTCAAGCCACAGGCCTCATCTCTAATTTTCATGGGTTAAGTGAATGCCCTTCCATTTGCGATACGGGGGGACAAAATGGGATTTCAATCAGTGGGAAGGAAGAGGCGATTTCCCAGCTCACATTAGCTCGTAATAATTGCTTTGAGAGCAGAGATTTAATCTTGGGATTTCATACGGAAGCATCACTCTCTGAGCAAGTTTCCAGCGATGTCCGTTCTCCCCACAGTGGCTGGCCCCTTCCCCGAGTGCCACATCTGAACTCTCGTTGAGGGCTCCTTAAATCCAGAGCCCTAGAGTAAGGCTGCAGCTCCCTGTCCGTGGCTGCAAAGGGCATCTCCTCTGGCTGGCCACGCTGCCCATAGGGAATTGCAGCCTGGAATCAGCAGATGGGCACCCACAGCGATAACGCTGTGTCTCGGAGCAGGCTCCCCTCTTGCCTTAACCACTGTATCTTTGCAACACAAAGGTCAATTGAATTCATTACAGTGTAAAAATGAAGTTCTGTGATTGATTGAAGGTTCCTCTTTAACACTTCAAATAAATGTGTTGGTTTTACTTGATGGAATGCTTTAAAGGTCCATTATAAAATACCCTTTTATATGAGAAGTAATTTCTTTACATCATTTTTCTTTTCCTTAATTTTTGTGGAACATAATTATCCTTTTTCCCCCCCTCACCTCCTTTTCTTTTTAATGGATTTTTTTTTTCCTTTTTTTTCCCTCCCCAGTGGAAAGCAAGCAGCATTATTTAAAGGGACACAGCGATACAATACAGTGGTATGATGGATACAACGAGTGGAAGATGAGATGGATCCATCCATCTCAGACTTTCAGTGGCTCCCATTACTCACTTGACTTCATTCTCCTGTTTTCAGGGTGAGCAAAGCTGGAGGACAGCGGGACGCTCGGGTTCCTGCACAGCATGGGAGGCTCAAGGCACCTTCCTCATGCTCCTTCTGGGAAGGGGTGCTGGTGTGGGGTCCTTGCGGCTGCCAGCCCCCGTTTCCCAGCGCCAGCCGCCACCACTCCAGCCAGCACGGTTGTGTCCTGCGAAAGGGCAATGGAATAATTCCTCAGGGTACTGTTGTGGCACCCACCTGAATGCTGAGTAATCATCTTCACAATTAATTCCTCTGCCCTGATTTGCCTTGCGGAAAATCCTGAGTGCACTGAAAAGATATTTGCTGCCCATTTGTACAGTGCTGCTGAGAAGGGAAAATGGGGACAAAAGGGAGAATGATCCCATTTGTGGCTGGGTGACTAACGGCTCCCTGCTCGGGGGAGGCTGCAGCAGTCACTGTAATTCATGATGAAGTCATGATAATGAATGACTACATCCAGCTAAATCGAGACTAAATAGGAGTGAATTACTGACGCTGGAGGCACAGCCTAATGCAAACCCAGGAGTAAACAGGAGCTCAGTGCCGGAAGGGTGGCTCTCGCCTCTCCGAGCAGGCAATGCTGACATTGTCCACACCTTGGAGCATCTTGCTGCCGATTCCCAAGGAGTCACCGAGGATGTGCCAGTGTGGTGCTGTGCCTCCTCGCAGAGGGGGGCAAACCCCTGACCCAGGGAGCAGGCAGCTCCTTTGGCTGGGTTTGGCTTGGGCATACCCAAGCAGCGCCCCATTTCCATGGGGAGTTTAACACCAAAGCCCTGGCTCGCTCTCCTCCTCGCTTTGCAGTTTCCTCTCTCTGATACCTGGGTTGCAGTGGTCTTTCCAGCAGTAGTTTGGAGAGACTGTCGCTGCATGGGGCTGAAACACACCTGAGACCTTGCCTCCTTGTAAGCAGTCAACAGTTTCAGTAAATGGCTTCAAGTAACAGCTAAAGGAGGAAAAACAGATGGACCACAAATACTGTCTGAGCAAGAAAAGTGGAGGTTAATGTGTGCAGGTGACTTGTGGGAAGAGATGGTCTTTAAACCTAGGCTTAAGAGATCAATCTGAACAAGCTCATTTAGTTCATTGATTATGACTTCAGTCAACAAGAGTCTGGTGGCAGCAGCTGAGGAGGGTGCGGGTTGTGCCCCCGCCGCTGGGAACATGCTGTGTCTGGGCAGGCAATGCAGGAAAGCAGCATCCCTCCTGCTCGGCTCGTACGTAGGGATGGGACATCGCTGGTTTTGGCAGATGGGTGCAGCCTCAACTGCTTTGTGGGGCGAGCCTTGTTGCTACGGCCATAGAAAGCAGGGGAAGAAGGGATCCTGAAATTCATTGCCCTTGCCCCAAAATAGGATGAGGCTGCAGTGACAGCCTCTGCCTCCTCCCTGGGTGCTGTAGTCTGGTGTTATCCTCAGTGTTAGAAAACTTCGTCTGTACTTTGTGAAGGTCACTTGTCTCTCCTTGCTGTGGCTTCACGTGAACCTCCACTGGAGTGGAGCTGGGTGTTTTGTGGCAGCGCAGCTCCTGCTCTGGGGCAGGAGGAGGTGGCACCACGTGCGGCACAGCAGGGACGATGTGCCAGGGCTGGGCTTGCTGCTCAGCAGTGCCGAGGGAACTGAACAAGACAATGTGCTTAATTCCCATATTAAGAAAAAAAAAATCCCAGTGTCTGCTGGTGCCCCAGGGGATGGTCACCACAGACCTCAGTGTCTGACGTGGTGCCAGTTCTCGTGCAGCGTGAGTAATGCTCCTTGTCAGCTCCGATAAAACCTGAAATCTATCACCAGCCCGTTCCTCCAAAGGTTTTGTTACTGACGAAAGTAATTACAATTTGTCCTTAATTCCAGAAGTGTGCCCAGAAAACCGGCTGGGAGGAGGCTGGGGAGGAGGGGGCTGGTCCAGGGCAGGGCCGCGGCAGAGCCACAGCTGCCTGCCACCTCCTGGGGTCCTGAGCAGCCGCCTTGGTGGCTGTTGTAGCTGGAAATACTGTAGGGAGGGTGATGGAAAGGTGGGAGGCAGCTGCCCTCGAGCAGGGTCTGCAGTGCCGATGCTGCAGCCACTGGTCCTTCAGCAGCTCCCGGCCGTGCTGGGGAGGCGAGCTGTCTGCCGTGAGCATCTCCACAAAGCCTGTGCCCTGGGCTGGCCAGCTGGTCCTCTCTGTTGATGGGTCATGCAGAATTTGTTTTTCAACACCAGTTGTTCAGCAGAAAGGGAAAAACCCTCCCTCTGCCTCTGGATCTGATGCAACGAGACATCTGACGTGGAAGATGGATTGAGGGCTGCATCAGAAGTGCCAGATACATAATCCATCCTAAACAGGCTTCATTAGTGGTAACAATTAAAGTTACCATTGTGGATTGGATACGTTTTTTATTAACTTTGCCCTTGTCTCCAGCTCGGACTCACCTCATAATAATGAGCTGTGTCACTTCTGATCTATTTCTCATAATAGCTCCTTTCTCCTCTAAATCTGGGCAAAATATCATTTACAGGCAGGGCTATCGTCTCGGTGTCAGCCACCCGGCTTCCGCCAGTGGGAAGGGGGTAGATGCTGACCGGAGTTTACAGCCTTTGCTGGCTCCTTGTGGGCGGCAAAAGCCATCCTGCGTTGGGATGTGGAGTGATGTCCATGGGCTCAGGTGTTAGCAGGACAGAGAGGGGAGCTGGGGCAGGAGCCTTCCCGTGGGAAGCCATCCTCTCCGAAAGCTGAAAGCCACTGTCCCACTGGAACAAAAGGAGCGAAACTGTCTGGGGATTAAGTCTGGTGCTCTCCTGCCACCTTAGCATTTATTTTAGCAAGGTATTTATGGCCTGGCAAAATAGACTTTTAATTTCCAATTTTTTATTTTGGAAGCTGAAGGGGCTTGGGAGGGCAGGCAGGGCAGCCCTCCTGGCAGGCTCGCGGGGTCCTCCAGCGCTTTTGTTAGAGCAGGGCTCTCCCTGCTCCGGGCAGGGGGACGGCAGCCGGGGGCAGAGCTGCCTGTGCTCCCCGCATGCCCTGCCGAGGGGGATGCTCTGCCCTTGCTTTCCTTCAGGCTCAGGCACAAAGAGCAGGAGCTCCCAGGCAGGGTTTGGTGCAAACTTTTTCTGCAGACAGGGCTTGGCCCTCGCCCGGGAGAAGGCGCTGCTGAAGACCTGCGTTTGAAGCATCTCTGAGCCCCAAACCCTCCAGCAGTGCTGTCTGCCTCTAGCTGGACATGCCCGGAGGCACAGTCCAAGAAGGCCGCAGAATCTCCAGCAGCTGAGTGAAGTTTTTCCCAGGGCAGGTGTTTTTCAGGGATTTCTTTGCATCTCTACTGCACCTTCCTTGCTTCAACTCTGAGGATACAAGTCTGGCTTTCTCATGGGCATGTCACACGTGTGTCTCCTCTGTCTCAGATGAGCTCCTAAGCCTCTGCCAAACGGAGAGCAAGCCGCAGCAGTGACAGAAGCCCTCCTGACAAATATGTCCCCCCTCCTTGCAAAGCTGACTGTCATCTCATTATATCAACAGTGATTAAGAGAGGAAACTGGCAGTTAATCCCCTGCAAGGTATTTTGATGATTAAATTGAGAGTGCCTGGTATAAAGCTGTAGCATATTAAATTTGACTCTGGGCGGATAAAAGGGGAGGCAGCAGTGACGTGACCCTCTTCTCCAGGACACCATGTTCCAGAGGAGCACTCTCAGCCTGGGCATCTTTGAGTTTTTTTGTTGGTTGGTTTTTTGGTTGGTTTTTTTCATGTGAATCCTGTGTTTATGCAGGCACAGGCAGAGCCAGGACAGGTTCCCACATAGCGTTTTTGTCACGTTCCCCAGCCCAGAGCCTACCTGAGTCCCAGCTCAGCAGTGGGACACGGCAGGCAGAGCCACGGCCCAAGTGCAGGTTAGTTGTCGAGGGTTAGCACGCCCTGTCCTCTTTCTCCCAGCCCCATGTGGGTTTGTCTCTCCAGCTGGTTTGCTCTGAGAAAAAACAAAAACAAAATAATGGACCTGTGACAAATGCACTTCCATCAGCCCGAGTTAAACAGACTGCGATGCTTCAGGGCCTTTCCTGATAATTAAAAGCAACATCATGGCTCTTTGCTGGTGAGAATTTATTCTGTCACTTGGCCTTAAAGTGTCACACACTGGTGTGGGGGCCGTGCTCGTGCTCTGGTGTGGCTGGTTGTGATTGCCCCCCTCTGCAGTACGCGTGCGTGGGCAGTCAGGGCTCGTCCCTGTCGCTGCCAGGCCTCGTCACTCTCTCCCCGCGTGCCGGCCTTTCCCTGAGCAGCGACACGCTGCACTGCCATTGCGTTGGCGGAATTCACATCTGTCCCAAGAAAATGCTTCCCATCAGCAAGGCAGCATCGCTGCCAGCAGGCGGTTGCCATGGCGATGTGGTTCTGTAACGGCCCGAGCGGATGATTATTGTTATTTATTATTTTAATCTCGCCCTGGTCCCCGCTGCGGGAGCCGGGGTGCTGAGAGGCCACTGCTCCCTGCAAGCCAGGAGCGCAGGGGCTGCCGCTGGGCACGGAGCGGGGAGACGAGCGGCTCTGGGCACGGGAGGAGCAGGAGGTTTCCTTTTGGGAAGGAGAGGGGTGATGGCCGCACCTGCACTGCCTTTTGGTCAGAGAGGACCAGCGGTGGCAGAGGGCTGGGCAGGCAGGGACGAGACCAGGCTGACCTCCGGCTGCTCAAGGGGGATCCGCAGTGGAGGAGGACCCCGACACCGCCGGCGCTGCCTGGACGTCATGCCAGCCCCCGTGTGCTGCGCCAGCGCTGCCCAGCACAGAGGACGCCGGAGCCGTCTGAAGGCAGGTGTGACTCCCTCTAGCTGGATTCAGGCTGTTAAAGAAGTTTGTCTCCATGCACAGCATGAGCACGCTGTCTCCAGCTTGCTGCTCGCGCTGCCGGCTCACGAGATGCATGCAGCTGGTTGAGCACATTTCTCCTGTTGTTGTTCACCTGTTGATACCGGAGCAATCACAGGCAGCCCGGTGTGTCCACGGGTACAGGCAGAGGGACTTGTGGGCGCTTCAAGAGGCGCTGCACGTTGGCACTATTTGTGTTGCAAGCAAAGGGACAAAATCTGTGCCGAATGCCCTAAGTGGTGTTACCTCCTGATTAACAGGTGAACAGAGAGAAGGGGCTTGACTTTTGCTTGGCTTGGACGGAATTTAAAGATCATCGTGTCACCTCTGTGCAGAGCCCTGCTCAGAGCTCTGCTTTGTCACCGAGCTCAGCCCGTGGCCGAGCAGAGCTGCCCACCACGTTTCCCTCCAGTGCTGGCTGGGAGCCTGCTCCAGCTACGCAGGGCAGCGGCGGAGCCCGTTCAGCTGAGCATATGTCCCCCAGGGTTGTCCTTGCCCTTGGGCCTGCTGAGCAGCAGGGGACGGGGTCATAAAGCTTTACGAGCGCACTTGCCCCTTGCCAGGGGACGTCGCCCCGCGCGGGGTGTGTGCAGGGCATGCGTGCAGTGCGGTTTCAGCAGTGCCCGAGGACTGCTCTCCTGCTGAATGCTCAGCACGTCCTGCACTGCACGGGGATGCCGGTGACAGCCCAAGGTCACAGGGATGTCACAGCGGACCTTGGAATTGAGATTTCATCTTCTCAAGCTGTTCAGTGCTTTGCTCTCAAAGCCATCCTTCATCCTTCCTAAGGGAAGGGGCTGCCTCACCCAGAGGCACATGGAGCTTTTCATATACGCGGTATCAATCTCCGTAAGGGAAGCACTTTTATATTGAAGATCTGATGGAGGAATAAATTCTGATAGAAATAGAAAGCAGAAACTAATAGGCTTTTTCACAATGAAAGAATAGATCTGCTGACAAAGGCATTTCCAGGGCATCAAAATAAACTGTATTTTCTGCAAAGACCAGGGCTCTCCCAGGGCTCCTTCGCCTCTGCAGCAGCCCAGCTAAGAGCAGCCACCCGGACCAGGCGTCCCCGGGAGACTCGGATCTGGCTTCTGAGCCCAGTCAGGGGTTACCCCATCTGTTGCCCACGTGGAGCAGTCCCGTGCGTGGTGTAGCGTGAGTCAGTTTTGTCCCTCCTTGCTCCTGGTCCCTCTTCTCATCCCCTGCTTGCCTGGACACCACTCTCCACCTGCCCAGCTGCCAGCCAGCACAGGAGCATCCGACCTGCCTTGCCGAGCCCGTCTGCTCCTGGTCCTCTTCATTACGGGATTCCTGAGCCTTGGACTGGTTTTACTTTGCTTTTTTCATCCTGCTGTATTCCTCCGATTCCCTTTGCTGGCTCTGACTTTGCTTCTTGGTGAGTGCACCTGCCTCTGCCCCGTGTCCCGCCGTGTGCAGCAGCCCAGGCTGCAGCGATGGTCCCAGCCTGCCTCCTCCGAGGTGGGGCTTTGCCACAGAGACCCCCTTGCTGGGCTGTCTCAG
>VZTL01062356.1:62851-84343 GCA_013400535.1 Scopus umbretta | reverse complement strand
GGGGGTGGGGGGTGTAAATTGGCCACTTAAAAAATGCATTGTCTTGATTCCTTTTTTCCTCTCCTGCCTCCAGACTGCCCTGGAAAGCCTTTTCCTGGAGTTCCCAGTTTGTTGACCCCTAAAGCTCTGGAGCTGTTACCTAAACTAAATGCCTTTTCTTTTCATGCTTCAGCAAAATTCTTGCTTCCAGCAGAACCCATTGCCTCCCAGGCCACCCAGAAACAATTACAGCTGCAAAAGTCTTCTGCAGTCACGATCATACTTCCTTGCGATGCACCGGCAGGCTGTGCTCGGGAAACGTAGGTGGGTTTGGGGGGCATTGAGGAATTCCCTGCTGAGGCTCAGCCCAGAGGAGCTGCTGCGGCCGCCTCATCTGTCCAGGCCCCCGCTGCTGCTGGGGCACCCGGCGTGCCCCGCCGGCGATGGGCTTCGGGTGCGCAGAGCCGTGGGAAGCATCTTTGGTGTGGGAATAGCTACGGCGCGGCTCGGAATAACATCAACCGCTGCAGCAGGAACTGCGCTTCCCAGCTGGGGAGCTGCTGCCAGTGCAGGGGCTCTGTCGTGCGCAACTCCTTTCACGCAGTGCCTAGATTATATCACATGTTGCCCCAAAATTTGCACCTTTTAGCGGACAGCCCACGCAGGCTGGCAGAGCGTGGGGCCGAGATCAGCCTGTTCATACCGAACGCTTTCCGTCAAAGTGGTTGAAGCTCCCCTGCACTTCGACCTTCGAAGTACCTAAAGGTGTGTGGCCAAGTTTCAGCGACATGGGGTCACTGGGAGGCTGAGTCTCTGAGGTGGGGGACCAGTGAGGAGAGAGCTTTTTCGGCTTGTTTTCTACCTCTCCTGGTCTCTCACAGCCTAAATGTGCAGAGGGATGTGATCTGAGCAAGCCTGGAATCCTTCCTGCCACCTGCCTTTTGAAAAACTGCACCCATTATTAAGGATTTAAGCGGGTTGTATCCAGGGAAGGGAACCTAGAGAGACCTGTGCTGGGAACAGTGACTTGTGGCTGCGCCGGGCTTGCCATGCCCTGGTACCTCAGGGCTGGAAGTGATGAGAAGCAGCAGCAGAGCCAAGGGAAATTGAGTAGTTATGTTTTATTGAGTAAAATGCAAAAAGTGGGAACGAGCATTAAGAAGAAAATGGGATTTGAAAAATTATTGCTTTGGAGATTATTAAAATGGAAATATTTGTGAGAGAGTGCGGAAATTGGTCTCCAAAAGCAGTGCTCCCTTGAACCCTGGGGTCCTTGTGCGTGAGGTACTGATCTTTGGTCTATGTGTGCGTGTGTAAATGTATTCACTTTTACATAAGAAGATGTTTGGGGCTTATCCCTGAAAAGTACCTGAAAACCTATCAATATGAAACAACTTATTTTCTTACTCTCAATTATTGCTGGGAGCAATATTTGCTTTGGAGCTGGGACGTGGAGCAGAAACATTTGGGGAGGCCACGGGGGACTTTTGTTGGGTGCTCCCTGAGGCTGACCACTCTGGTCCAAAAACATCCCCGAGGACTCCTTGCTCCCGGGCTGCAAACTCGTCGTTGGCTGTTGTGATTGTAGAGGAGGTTTTTATCTTTCTTGCTTTTTCTTAAACTTTCCCCAGGAGGAAAATACCAGGCCTGCAGGTTTCAAAGTGGGTTTCTCATTGGCAGGGCCATCAGGTTTTATTTTAATTGGCGTGGCAGTGCCCAGCTGGCTCCACCGGCCAGACCCCGAAACGTGGCAGGGGGAAGGTGGAGGGAAGCGGCTCCAGCGAGCCCTGAGCTGCGCTGCCAGCTTCTCTGCGCCTCGCCGCCACGCAGGAGAAGTTTGCTGGGCAGCTCTAAACACAGCGCTGGCCCAAGAACGAGAGCTGTGCCGCTGCCATGGGAGAGCGGAGCCCGCGCAGCTAACTGGGGACTCGAGGGACGCGCGCGTGCCAGCCATCTGGAGGGGTCAGCAGCAGCGCGCGGAGCTGGGGAGCGAACACGGCGCTGGTAAGTCAGGTCGTGTGAGCCTTTGCCTTGCGGAGAGGGATGAGCTGGTTTGGAAATAGGCCGCTGCTGCCCTGGCTTTGCACTCAGGAGTGCAGGCGGAGGATGGCACAGGCAGGCGCTGTGGCTGGGAGAGCTGCGGATGCGGTGTGTGAGCGGTGCTGGGACTGCCGGGGAACCACTGCGTCATTCTCCTGAAGTGCAGGCAGGGAGGGTCGGGAGCAGGAGCGTGCGGCTGCTGCGAACAGGGGTGAGCTGTAACCTGTCTTGTTAGAAAGCAGAAAGTCTCTCACAAATGGATTTCCAATTTCCCGTCCACCTGCTTAGCTGAGACAGATTTCTTGCTTTATAATTACTTTTTGAGTACCTACAGGATCTGGTATCCAGGCAACTTGATGCCTCTTAAATCCTCTTGCAAATCTGTTTTTTTCTGTTGATTTTTAGGTGTTGGAGGAACATCAACCAAACTCTTAAGGCAGAGACTGCTTTCTTCATGGCTATTTCTCTTCCCCAAGTCTGCTGGATAGACACAAAGCCATGTCAGCCTTTCGGGGGTTTGGGTATGTGGTGCAGCAGCTCCCAGGGATGCTGCCTGCTGAACCTGGCAGGGCACCGGCGCCTTGCACAGCCTCTGCGGGTTGGCGTGCCAGCTCTCGGTCTTGTTTCTGATAAGACACTGCCCAAAGCCAGCTCCTGTTAGCAAAGCATCTTGTCTTCCCAACGGCATCCCGAGGCAGCAATGTCTTCCCATGGCTTAAGTCTGGCCCTGCTCCGCGAGCCATTCGGGCACATGCTGAGGACCTCTTGATTTTGGGGCATCTGTGCCCATCTGGGTCAGTGCCAGGTTGCAGGTGCTTTTACTAAAGCAGAGCCACAGTTAATCACACCAGCAAGCTCTCTGTCGACCGTCCATCATGGGGCCGGCGCAGGAGCAGGGCTGAAGGTCACCCAGGCACGTCTCCCAGACACTGCAGGGCTGCACAGGGACTGAGCTGTGACCTTCCCCTCCTTCCCTTTATTTACATTTTCATAGACAAGTGAAGGAGGGAAAGGGGAAGGAAGGATAGCATGCGCTGTGATTTACAGGCCCCAGCAGTCTCTTCATTACTGTGCAAAGAGCACAGGCAAGTCAGTGCACCCCGCAAAAGGTTACGCATCGATACGCACTCAAAGGCTTTGACCTCTGTTGGGTAAAGTGTAATTTAATTAACTTTCACTTGACTGTTCAAATACTGGAATAATTTGGAAATCTGCATGTGGGTCGCATCACGTGTGCCTCTGGATGGCCTGTCCCGCTTGCCTGCTCTCTCTCCCTCTTCCCCAGCAGGCTGGGCATCCTTCAGCACAGAGCGCTTGGGCTGAAAGCTATCGCTTGTGGTCATGGTGGCAACAATTAGGCCATCAATCAATGAACTAATTCTCCCATTTACAGTCATTAGGGAATGTGGATCTAAGCATCTGCTTTTGCTAATGAGTTTAAAAGTTGGCTAAATATGGCAGACCTGCTCTCGCGGAGAAGGAAGCAACAGGAGTTCGATGCAGAATTGGACTCTGGTGAACATGACATCAATTTTAATTAGGAAGCTTCTACAGTTTCCCAACTAAACCAAAATAAACTGGGAGCGGGAGGGTGCCACTGGGGCAGGGGCATTGCTGCAGCCCAGCCCCTCTACTGGCCCTCGGGGCTTGTTTTGGGAGTCCAGCATCCCAGCCCCTTGCAGGGGCATGGGGGGTCCCAGGCTGTTCTGCCACTGTGAGCGAAGCCCCACGGGTGCCCTGCCAGCACCAGCGGTCCGTGGCCTCGGATGTGGCTCAGCTACAGCACCTCTTGGCTGTCACATATATCTTTTAATCTGGCGAGGAGTCATTTATTTACACCTCCAGGCCTAACACGCTGGCTACCATGGGGATGCTGAAGTTTGAAAAGCCCTGTCGTAGATCTGTTGTAGCTTAGAGGGAAGGGACAAAGCGTTTCCTCTACCTGTCTCTAAATGACTATAAATGTTTTTTTCTCAGAGATCACGACTCGCAGGGGGCTGGCAATTGATGAGCTGATGTTTGGCCCGATTGATGGAGACCTCCATCACCTGCCGCTTCCCAAGCTCGCTGCACCACGCGGCACGGTTTGGAGGGGGAGCAGCAGCCTCCTCCCTCGCTGCGGTCGTGGCCGTCGGCAGAGCCCAGAAACCGCCCCTGGATCCCAGGCAGGAGGTCCCCGGGTACCCACCACCCAGCGCGCATCCCTGCAGCACCGTCGCTCTCAACGCGCGGGGCGAGGGCTGAAGAAAGGCCGTCCCAGCGCCAGCCCTGCAGCCCAGCCAGTGCCCCGCTGCAGTGCCGCTGCCTCCTGACAGCGGCGTTTTAAGGGAGGGGGGAGAAAAAAATAAAAACGAAGAGAAGCACAGAGCCATATATCTAAATCTTTTCACTGATGGCTTACATTCCTAACTTTGACAAGTCCTTATATAACTGAAATTAAGCTCCAACTGTATTAAATCTTCAGCGAGTTAGGCCTGCAGTGATCGTGTTCCCTTGAAGAGGAACGAGAGCCCCACGTGCACCCGAAGCGCGAGCACCCCAGGGCCCCCCTGCTTTCCAGCAGAGCCAGCACCGGCCGCACAGCGAGCCGGGGCGGCCGCCGCCGAGCCCTGCCTGCCAGCCTGGCCGGGCTGCGAGTCAGGCTGCGATTTTTCAGGTCAGCTCTGCTCGGAAGGGAGTGAAAAGCAAAGCTGAAATTTCTTCTGCAGCACAACGTCTGAAATACCTCGAAACCGGAGCGGCCATGCTCATTTTGTACACGTTTTGTAAGACTTGCTGACTGCTGAAATGCCCCCGGGCAGTGCAGCTGGAGTTTCACCGGTGGATATAGCAAAACGCTTTCTGTTTTTCCTGAAGAGCATTTTTGGGTGAGAAGGAAGCTGACCGCCACCCCACAGCAGCAGAAGAGCCCCGTTGCTCTGCCCTGCTCGCTCAGCGCCGGACCCGCTGCAGCCGGGGGCCCGATCCTGGACCACCTGGATGTGTTCAGAGTCTGAACAGAGATAGTCTTATTTGCCTAAATCAATATTCATTTTCTGTTTCTTTTTTTCTAGGCAGGCTAACAGAATCTGTAACGAAAGGAAAGATATTGTTTGGGAAGGCAGTTATGCAAAGACAAATGTATTTTTAAGAAAACGCAGCAGTTTTGAGCAGCAAGCCTGGCGATTCAGTAGGTTATAGCCATGTATCGCCCTGCGGTCTGATGGTGCGAGCTGCTCTGCGTCCTGCCCGCGTGCCACCGAAACACCATGCCCTGTGCCCCGCGCCGCTGCAGGGCGTTAAACTTGGGCATGTTCTCCAGGGTCTCGCCGGGCAGGGGATGAAACGCTCTGCACCTCGCAGAGCCCAACCCGCCCTCCTTTCAAAGCAGCACCGTTATTTTCCTGATAGATCTATTCCTGCAGAATACCAGACATCACGTTTTTCAGGAATCTCGTGTTTCTCAGTGCAGGTTAAAACAGCAGATAAAAGGAACCATTTCAAAAGTCCTTTCTCCTTTTCTTGTGTGCTCTTCAGTGAGTCAGACTGAGGTATTATCAGCTGTCAGGGATGTTTTAAGGCATGGCCTTCTCTGGATAAAAGCAAAGTCCAGACACAGGATTTGGCTTTCAGTGAAGATTTCTCTTGCTGAGCCGTTACTCCTGGGCTGCCCCAGCGTGTCCCCACATCCCTGCTGCGTCTTACACCCACTCGCAGCCGTCTGATCGGGACAAGGTTATGGACAGTCCAATTCTGAGAGTATTTTTATTTTAGCTCCTCAGAGGAAGTTCTGATGAGTTTAAAAAGGAGAAAAGCTGTCCTATTTTGTAAGGTGATGTTTTTTCAGTACCTACAGAAATCTACAGATCCATACAGGTCTTTGCATGACTGAAGAGAATTGTTGCACACGCAGGGTGCCCTTTGGTGGCTGCACCGTGCCAGATGTGTACAGCTGGTGGGTATAGCAGGGTGTAGGGGTTTGCATTAATTGCTTGGAAAGGTCAGCTTTGGTGGGCTCCTGGGGCTTTCCAGACAGGGACGCCCGAACAGCATCCTTGAAAGGGTGAGTAACTGAGAATTGGCATAGAGAGGCTGGAGTAGGGGAAAACCTCTTTCTCTGAAATAAGAGCCCAGTGGCTCCAGAGCAGGGGAGAGTTTGGCAGCATTTTGTGCGGAGGGAGGTGACCCAGAGGCTGCTTAGTGGCTGCCTGGGGGACCCAGCAAGATGCTGCACCGAGCCTCCACCAGCTGCGGAGGGTGGATGTGCAGGGAGGTATGTCTGCTCCAGCCGGGGAGCTCGCCAAGGGATGGGCTCTGGGGGGGCTGCTGGTCAGCAGAGCTGCTCTCGAGTCCTGGTGGGGGGAGCCCCGGCCAGGGGAGGTGAATCGGCAGCGGTCGGAGCTGGGGAGCGACAGCCTGGGCCCTGCAGTGTGCTGGAGGAAGGCTGAGCGCGGGGTAGAGCTGCTGCAAGCTTCCGTAGCCAACGCTCTTGATACTCTTTTTAATACATATATTAAAAGGGTGATAATAAGCAAATCCGTCAGTTATGCAAATGAGTGGCAATTGCATCTTGAAGAGCATCCCACAGTTTAATTACATCATAATTGCAATGTAACACTTTAATTACCATATGCATCACAAAATCATGAGCACTGTTTCTAATCTCTTCACTAATATTTCAAATCAAAGAGATTGCACAGAGGCCAGTATTGCACCGCAATACTGCAAACAAAAATACCGAATATATCCTCATGCAGCAGCGATACAGAGGTCTGGAGGTCAGGAAGCTGTTCTCAGCTTCCTCGCGCGGCCATGCTATTAGCAGATGGCTGGATGAGTGTCCTTGGCTGGCATCTCAAACCACATCCAGCCGTTGGGGATTTGCAGGAGACGGCACTGCGGCTGCACGTGTCGCTGCGTGCCTGCGTCTGCCGGCCAGCCCGCGAGCTGAGCAAGGCACGCGCTGCCAAAGGAGCAAGGGCAAACCGGAGCAGCGGCGCTGGCTGTCGCGCTTTGTGGTGGTAGGTGAGAGGGTTGAGGTGGTCACTCCGGTCACTTTAGGAAAGCAAAATTTTCTCAGAGATGCTGCAAAATGTTTGAGCTGATGGAGCTGTTTCACTGGGCTGGCCCTGGACCCACTTGGTCTCCATCCCTGCCTGGTGAGGTGTTGCTCAGGTAAAGGGATGAAGATTTGTAAATGGCTGCTTTGGAAGAAGCCGTTTGATGAAAATGCTGCCCTTGACCCTCCCTTCTCCTCCCGGCACAGGAAAATGAATTTCACATTCTCCTTCTCACCCCTGAGAGGGAAACAATAACGCTTGCTGGAGCACGGCTTTAGCCGGAGACCTGTGAATTTGATTTAAACCACTTTATTTTGCAAATCTTCCCAGTTTGCATGCTTTATTTTTCCTCCCGTCCAGCTTCTTTCTTTCCCCCATAAAGGGACATCTAATAAGTGACTTAAGAAAAATAACAGATGGGCTTAACAATGGCCTAAAATTCATGACTGGAGACTCAGAGAGGAATGCTGTCAAGCAGCGATGTGTGCGATGGAGTGATAGATCGGGAGAGAAGCATGCCGGGGAGGTGAAAACACTCCCGTCTCTGCAGCAGTCCCTGTGCTGCCACCGGCACGGAGCCAGCTGCACCAGGAAGGGGCTCGGGGCTCTTGGCAGGTCCCCGTGCCCGGCCGTCCCAGTCCCCGGGGCGCAGCGGGGCCGGCTGGCACACGGAGCGGGGCCAGGGCTGCCGCCCAGCCCTTCTCATCGCCGGTGCGTTTGCTGCAGGTTGCAGATTGCCGGTTTGCTTTGCCGTGAGCTGGCAGTGATTTAAAATCATCCTGTGCTAATCCATATAAATTCTTTTAATCGTGGATTTAATCTTTTAAGCATGTGGTAATTAAATTACATGCCAGTCAGAGGCACATCAACGTAACGTGTGAGGTTTGCAGCGCCGTGGGCAGTGGGGGAGAGCTTCGGGACAGCCAGCCCCATGGCCGGGCCGTTTGGTCACTTGCTTCTTCCACTGTTTCCTTGTCACTATGTTTTCCCCTTCCCTTTTTCCCAATCCCTCAGAGATCCCGGGAGGGGATGTGCTTCTAGAAAGTCAAAGGTGGGTATCACCTCAGCAGAGCAGGCTGAGGAACATTGCTGGAGAAGACATTTCCTCTTGAGCCCCTCTAACCTGTCCCCAAAACCTCCCTAGATCCCTTGAGAGCCACATTGCTAGAGCCAGATGAGAGAGCTCCTGAGCTCTCATTTATTCTTCTCCTTCGCTCCGCTGCCATTGTCCTCACTCACCCAGCCGGACGGTGCAGGACGCTTTGATGGGCTGGCGTTAATGGAGGAAAATACGGTGACATGAGAAGCACATTAACAGATTAAACTTTGTGGTGGGAAGGGGAAAGTAGAGATGAACTGCTAGGTAGAGAAATGACTGGCTTTGAGAATGTGACAATTACTGTACTTAATATTTTTTTAACATTAAGAGCCAAATAGGAGCATATATTTAATTCATTAAAACAGTATGAAGTAGCTCCCTCCATCCCAATGCAGTTAATCGGTGCTCTATAGAGAAGTATCAGGAAATAAGTGTCTCCTAATGAAAGGGTCCCTGTAAGGTCAGCCTGCCGCTTGTTAGCTAATCGGAGACTTATTTGTTTTGCAAATTGCTCTCCCATTTTGAACCGCTGTGCAGTAATTTCCATCGCGGGGAAGCAGGAGAGAGTTCACGGGGCTGTTTTTGAAGCCCTCAATCTGTCATTGGAAGGAGGATAAAAATAGCTTGGGAAAGAGAAGGAGCAGGCTGCTGGGTTTCTTCCAGGCAATCCAGCCCCATCTTCTGCAGCCGGGGACGTCAGAAGGGGCGGCTGGAGGGCTCTCTTGGGCAATGGCACCGTCCCAAATGTGCCGGGGGACCAAGGACTATGTGCAACACTGGTAACCCCTCGCCTTGCCTGGCCGGGCACCGCTCTCCTGCCCTGCCCTTTCCAGCTCTGCCATCAGCCTCCCAAGGGAGTCACGCTGCCAGGGGGTCGGCTGGTCCATGGGGGCCCTTCTGCCACCGCCCGTGTCCTCTGCCCAAACCAACGTATCATTAGATGCACAGAAATGGGATATCTGTGCACAGAAACGCGCTATGGGGGATCGTGGTGTGCCTGGTACGTCTGGTAGAAGCAGCTCCATGGGCGCAGGGGTTGTTAAGGGCAGGGATGCAGAGCACAACCCGGCAGACAGCAGGCTACCGACCAGGAATTGTGAGAAATTTTGGACAGCGGGTGAGCTGCATCAGCACCCCGTCTGCACATGGAGAGCCTGAGGCATATGCAAAGCCCGAATTAGCTGCTTAAACCCTTTTCCTTCTCTCCCCGAGGCAGCTGGAGACGGCTGCTCTCCTGAAGCGCAACAGGTCCGCTGTGTCTGGGGTGCGTTTTTATCTCTACAGGCTCACTTACAGAGCCAGCATCTCCCACCATGTGAGCACGGGTGAAGACCCTCCTCCCTTGCTCGATTCAGTTAGTTATTTTAAAGATGGGACACAGGAACAAGCTGGGTGACAAGGTGTCCCTTTGCATCACGGTCCAGAGCTGTCCCCTGGGACACGCAGGGCGCAGCAGCAGCTCCTCGCTTTCCCTCTTCTCGCCCCTCTGCCGCCCTGCAGCCCCCGGCCCCGGGGCACAGCCTAGCGTGGGAGGGGGCAAGGAAGAGCCCGGCCTCTGCTTTTGGGAAACCAGGAAGAAAATCCACCTTTTTATTTTAAGTAAAAAAGCAGTGATGTGTAAATTGGGCCTGTCATCCTTTCCTTATCAGTTTGTCAGCTGGGGTTCAGCAGGCCCCCCCTGTCCAGGCTGCGGGTGATTGAGAGTCCGACAGCCGTAGCTGCCGATTCCGCTCAGATATTTAGCAATCCGGAGCAAGAGCAAAATGCAGAAGCTTCCTGCACTTGTGCTGGGACCGCATGCAGCTGTGCTGGATGGCTGCCCCAGCTCTCCGGCGACCAACCTGGGGCACAGCGATTTGACCATGAACTTTTGGCAGTGGTTTTCCCTCAGTTTCAAAGCGGGATGGCTGGGAGCACTGGGAGCGGACCCCGCTCCCTGACTGCTCTGCTCTTTCTGCTTGGTCGTTGCTTGCACATACAGCAGTGCAGTGATTAGGTGGGAGAAAGAACCTTATTTCCCACTATCATAGGAAAAAAAATACCCCACCCTGAAGTAATAAAGTCTATAGTGTAAAAAAAGCATTACACTGAAGCAGATTTTTTCCCCCAAACGCCATGGAAATGGAGGAATTGCAGCAACTGTATTTGCGTGCAAAAGAGAGGGGAAAGTAGATTACTTTTAAAAGGTTATACTGATTGCAGCCAGGCATGAACCTGCAGCAAGGAGCCCTATGCAGTTCCCCACCCCGCGCTGTGCAGGTGGGGGAGCGAGCTGCTCTCCTCTCCATGTGGCCACTTTCCTTCAGCATCTCCCCAGGATGCTGAAGCATCCCCAGTGCAACATGCCATAAATCCTTAACTGCGAGGGGCGAGCGAGAGGACCGAGCACGTGTGATCCCCAGTGCCTGGGAGAGAGCAGCCCTGGCTCCTGAAACACAAGGCTTCATCAGTCAGCACGTGAATCGCCGGCAAGCTTGGGGTCGGTGTCGAGAAGTTCCCTGGGAGTAAAGTAAGGAGTGAACTTTTACTGGGCTTTTATTTCTCTGCAAGAGCCCTCAGGGCTGCTTCTGGTTTTGACATCTGGGAAGAGCTCCTGGATCCTTCAAGATAGTGAAGCTGACTTTCTGCAGCTGTATTGATGTAAAGAACGTGCTAGGAAGGAGCCTGGGAATAACGATGCCTCTCCCAGCCAATTAATAACACGTGGCCCACTGCCGTGATCCCGGCCGCAGCTACGGCAGGCTGGGTTGCCTGCCATGCAGGAGACCAGAGGTGGGATCCTGCTCCGCCTGAACTGGTGGGAGGTTGGCAGATGGCAGGCAGTTTGTCTTTCTCCCTGGCACTGGTGGTTTCTGTGATGAGATCCGTGTGGTGACAGGAGTTCAGACACGGCTGTGGCAGAGGGAGGGCAGCCTGCCCAGAGCCCTGTTTCCAGCTGGGCTAGGGGAGACGTGAGGGCCTGATGTGGTGGTGGAGCAGGTCAGCTCCAGCAGGGTCCCTCCAGTCTGGCGCTAAGGCTGTTTGGGAGCTGCAGCCCTGGCTTGGCTCTGCTCCTGAGGGCATGGGCAGCTGGGCGTGTTCAGAGCCTCCTCCTGGAGACCTCCCGGCGCTCCCTGGTGTGCCCTTCCAGGATCTCCAGAAAACTTGGGTTTGGTTAATTCCTGGAGTGGCTTGTACGAACTGGAGACAGCCAAGTTGGAGATGAGTGGCAAGGGCAGCGTGGAAGCATCAGCAATGTCCGTCTGGTTCATGAGGAAAGTCTTCCTGTAGCAGATGAGAGCTGCGAGCATCACCAGGTGAGTTTGGTGTCCCTTGGTTGGTCCTCAAAAGTTCTTGGTCCCTGGGATAGCTCTGCTGATTTGGCTTCACATTGGTACAGATGGACCCACTTACCTTCTTCAAGCACTTGCTGAACTTGCGTTACACTGTCTGGCCTGGGCGTCAGCCTTCGCCATGGGGGCTGAACGGACACAGGCTCTTGGGGAGTCTTTTTTTCTTACCACCGAGGCAGCTCTGCTTTCTACTCATGGATGGTGCTAGTAGTAGCTTCCATCTTCTTCCAGGGCAGCAGGGCACAAACCCTGAGTGACCACCTGCCATCATAACTCATGGGATCTTGTAATTCTCACGAGGACTAGAGTTTGGGGCAAAGTTGCCCAAGCAGAAAACAAGAGTCAGAGTCTCTCTCATCAGAACAGGAGTGGATTTTTAAATCCCAATGACCAAAGTTTCCTCCTAGAGCTCCTTTTCTCCTCTTCCCTAGGGCACAACCTCTGCTTGGCACCAACGCAGGTGCACGAACAGGCCTTCCGCTGCCCGCCATCATCTGAGCTACGGCATTTCCCACATCAAGCGTGAACCAAGGCTGACCTTCCTCTGCGTGCAAGAAGTGGTGGAGCTGTACATGTATATATACATACATAACTGTCTCCACGTGGCGGTCTCTGAGCTTGAAAGCCATCTTAGCAGGGTCGTGCCCTGCAGCATGGGGCTGGGAGCAGCTCTGTCCCTCGCTCGGCGCAGCCGGCCGGTTCCCCGCGCTGCCCGCGTGATGCCGGGGCTCCGGGCTTCAATTGCAGGAGGAGGAAACTCTTCGCCTTGATCAGGAGGTATAAGAATAGCAAGCGGCAGGCGGCGGACGGTGGGGTGCGGATGAAAGGCGGCTGGCTCTTATTCTTCCCACACTCAGGGCAATCTGCCCCTTCTTTTTTCGAGTCATAATTGCATGCCATGCCGCAGATGAGTGTCACACTCCACCAAAGCCAGGCGCCGCGAGGCCAGGACTCCAAGCTCTCCGTCAATGAGCGGGGAGGCAGGGAGGATGCTTTTGATCCTGCTCTTCTTCCTCTGACGTGCTGAAGAATTATTAGGCTCTGAGGAAGGTATTTCTCTGGCTCAAGCTTCCCCTTGTTCTTTTAAGGAGGCCAACTGCTGCTCTGCCATTTCAAGAGGGCAGAGCGGCCCGTGGTGCTGGGCTGTTCAGGTGGCCCACACAGCACCAGCCAGTCTCGCAGAAGATGCTCGCTGGGCTCCGACCCAAGTTCAGACCCAAACCCAACATCCCTGAGTCCCTCACAGTGCCCAGCCATCATGGCGGTGGACACTTGCGTGGCCCTTCCTGACAGCGGTTCCTGGCTTTTGGTGGCTTCTGCTCTTAGATGTGCCAGAGACAGCCTTGTCTGGGGCACAGGAGCCCTTTGAGATGTTGTGCCATCACATTTCCAAAACTGGTAGCTGCGGTGGGGCATTGTGGCCTCCCACTTCCCTGTGTTTTTCAAGTGCTTCCTCTGGCTTTGCTTTCATCAATTTAACACACGCACAGCGAGCATAAGGAGGCTCAAACCTCCACCTCCAGCAGCTGAAATCCAATAATTACCCAGCGTAACCCACCTGGAGAAGTGTTCTTGGCTAGTCAGCAAATTGTGAAGAAATTTGCTGTATCCTTTAGAGCAAGAAATTATCCTGGAGTGTACGTTATGACTCTGGTAGCCTTACAGGTACAAAAAATAAAAGGGTGAGTGAGACTGGAGATTGAAATGACACACTGGAAAACTTTGAGCAGGTGACACCTCAGTCCGAGACAACTTTAGCTGGGGGTTTTCCTTTTGGATGAAGAGACCTGGCAGCAGTGTCACAAGGAGATGAAAGGGGAAACCCTGGTGATAATGACAAATGGGGTTGGAGGTGGAAGAACAGCGGGGAAGCCTGCGTTGTTTGGGAGGTTGCTTGCGGAGGGTGATGCCCTGTAGCTCCGTCCCCTTCAGCAGCAGGTTGGGGGCTGCTGGGGGGCCAGGGGATGGTGCCATTCACCTCCGTGACATCTCTGCACTCAGGCCCAGCTCATTGAAGGTTAGAGAGGTGCTGGTGCTGCTCAAGGGAGATGCCAGGAAAGTCTGGGTCCTAAGAACAGGTCCAGCGGGTGACTGCAGGGACCGTCTTCCCCTCAGAAGCACCCTGCATCCCCCAGACCTCACCCTGCTCACTTGGTTTGCCATGCCAGCCTGTCCCTGCCTCTCTGGGGACAGTGGCAGCGTGCGTGGGGAGCACCGTGCAGCCGTCCCTGCTCAGCCGGGCGCAGGCGGCCGCAGGCTGGTGGCGTGGCTGAATCTCCAGCTCATTAAGGGTCCCACTGTGTTTGCTGCACATCCCAGACCAGCACCTAATGAATGTCGTAGAGTCCTCCGGGTTAACGAAGAGGCGATGAGACGTGGTGGGAGCCCTGGAGAGATGCCAGGAGGACGTGCTGGGGCACGCGACAGTCGCAGGCGACCGCGGGAGCCCGGGAGCATCACCTCGCCTCTCCCAGAGCAGGAATCTCACTGCTGAAGTCCCCTGATGCGCGGCTCCTCCCTGCATTGGCCTGATGCAGTTTAGCTGAGCGCAACATCATCCCTACAGCTGGTTGGTATTTTTTGGGGGCTGTTTTGTCCTATTTTTAGGAAATGCCAATATGGATTGGGAACTTTTTTTGGGTCTGGGAGGGAAAAGGTCAGCTTGAACAAATTTCTCAACCTGAACTGAAAACAGAGGGGCAAAACAGTTTGCTAGCTGTTTTCCAGACAGGCCTACTCCAGCTTCAGATGGCAGCTAATTAAAGTGCTGACATTTTAAGACATGATGATGCAAAATCTCTTGCTTTGAGCCAAGTCTGGGCCCTTTGCAGAGTTCAGTTCACACATTTACTGCCCAGAGTCCCCGGGAGCAGCATAAGCAAATTAAGGGGGAGGCAATGGGTTGGTTTTAATGTAGTATTTTTCTTAAGGTGAGAGCAATTTTTTAGCCTTTGGAAGAAGGCTGTAATGTCACACTGCCTGGGCAGAGATCTCAAAAAAAAGCTGAGCTCTGTGGCAGAGCTGCCTGTGAGGGTGTTTGAGTTATGGCTCTGCTACGTGTTACCCTGCTCGCGCGGGGGGAACAGGGGAGGGGGAGTCCCAGCCCCACGGGACAGGGGGCAGGGGCAGGCTGGGGCAGGACAGCAGCCCTAGGCACCATAGCATCACCCCAGCAGCTCTCCCCTGGACAAGCAGAGTGACACAAAGTCCTACCATACCATTTTCCAGAGGGATGGACGTTCTGGGGGTACCCCTGGGAGGGGAGGAGCAGGTGGGCTGCGGCAGTGCCGTGCCGTCTGCCACCAGCAGCGGAGAGGGGAGACGTGGGCTGCGAGGCCAGGGCTGGCTGGAAGGGAGCGAGCTGCAATCAAGGGATGTATTGTGGCTGTTGGACTGCCTGTCTCCTAAATGCTGCATCGTGCAAAGTGCAAAAGTTGGATTGGCTCGGTGGGGGTGCGGGAGATGATTTGGGGGAAGAAGACACTGTGCCTGTGGGGCAGGAGGAGGCTGGCAGGAGATGGGGAGCTGGCAAAAGGGGAAAGAGCCCGACTGATCCCAGCTGCTGCAGTTTCTGGCTCCAACACGGTGTTGTAGGTCTGGCGGGGTGAGCATGCCAGCCCGCTAGGAATATCCCCAGGCTTGTTCCCAGGAGGGGTCTGCCCGCACCAGCCCTAGGGATACTGATGTACTCAGGCAAGCAGGTGAGCAAGATGCAGAGGGGTGGATGGACAGACAGACAAATGGATCTTGGTAGGCTGATCTGGAGGGAGGGGTTGATGAGGACATGGGAGAAATAGCTGGTGGGAATGGGGGGGAAGCACCCTGCTCAACACCACAATCTGCGGGCTGCTGCAGTGCCGACAGTGCTCCCCCTAACTCTGGACACAAAGGGGCTTGTGCGGGCACTGCTGGGGGACGGTGCCCCCCCCCCGAGTGGGTCCAGTGACACCAGTTTGCCCTTGCCTGCCCGCAGGCTGTGCCTGGGGAGGCAGCGGAACATGCCAGCCCCCAGGATGGGAGCGGGGCGCATGGGTCCCACCAGGCTGTGAGGGGCACGCGCAGGGATCGATCCCACGGGCGAGAGCTGCAGTGTTGGGGGCAGCTGGCCCCCGGCGTCCCCCCGGTGCAGCGGGTTGAAAGGCTCGGCCATCGCGGTGCTGTCACAGCCTCGAGCTGGCTGGAGGCTACAGCTGCAAACGCTGCCCTGGGGCGAAATGCTGGTGCTGGGATGCAGAGCCTGTCCCTGGCAGAGGCCTCTCGAGGCAAGCCAGGGATTTCAGGCCAGAGGGATGACGGGTGGCAGGCAGGGTCTGCCTTTTTGGGGTTCCCAAGGCGCTGAGTTGGGGTGCAGTGGGGCATCTTAGCCCCTGCTGCTGCTCTGCCTTCTGAGTGAGCAAACCTTCCCGTCCCCTGCCTCTCCAGGGTTACTCCTCAGCTGCCTTCCCGTGGCACCTGCCCGGCTGTGGGGATGCAGCCCCCATGCCCCCGCTTCGGATGTTTCCCTGCTCCACCACAGACCCCTCTGTCTGCCGGTGGCCAGGAAAGCATCTGTCCGGTCTGTAAGAGAAAAATCTTCCTTTTCATGTGAAGGGAGCTGGCAGGTTTCTGGTGCCAGCAGGAGAGGGACGGGTCAGCAGCAGCGTTCAGCTCTGAACTCACTTTAAAGCCCTGCTCCTCACAGCCATCCCTTGTGCAGGGTGGCTGGGTGCACGCTAACCCAGCCGAGCAGGCACCCGCGGAGCCCCGGGTGCGCTGGTGCTGGTGGGGGCTGCTGGGCTCCGGGGAGCCGCAAGTGGCCATGTGGGGTCCAGCTCCTTATTAAAAATAAATCCATTGGGAGAAACTATTTTATTAGCTCAGCAAAGAGGCTAAGCGCCCCGAGTTCCACCACGCTGCTGTGCTTGCCCCTGGGAAGCTGCCCCACCGCAAGGTTGGTGCGAGGCTGAAGGTGAGCTGGCCGCCTGTCCTCGGCAGAGACATTTTCTGCTCCGTCATCCTGAGTTTTCTGCTCTGCTTTGCCAGACTGTTCCAGGGAAGGCAGCCGGCGCCGCATGGCGCGTTCTCCCAATGCCATCTAGTGTCTGCTCTGGCGGCCCCAGACAGTTATTTTAAGGCATCAGAGCTTATTTATTGCAGAATGATCTTTGAGGGCCAACAGGCTGCTCCAGCTGATTATTAACAGCAGTACCTGCAGCACGGATAACTAACTGGTGAGTGCACAGGTTGGGCTTGATTATTTTTTCTATCGCTCCCGTTTCACACTAAAAGCTCACCCCAGCGGGATGGAGCACGAGGATGCAATGACATGTCCGGGGTGATTAAAGTCTTTCAGCCCTCAGCCACTTGTCTTGTAGCCCTGACATCACCTGAGGCTTAATCACTCAGAAAAGTGCTGTCATGTCCTATTGTCGCCGTATTGGGAGCATGACCTCTTTCCCATTTAGCTGCCATTTCAAAATAATATAACTTGCCAGGGGACAGGCATGACTCAGGAGACTGGTAATAGGATATAAAGACTTTGACCTGCGGGTTGCCCGTTTGAATGCCGCCAAGGTCAGTGGCAAGGGCAAAGATGTCATTTGCATGATGATTATTTGGCCAAAAGACCCAATACAGATGTAACCAGGACCCTTCACGGCAGTCAGCAGGGGCTGAGCACTGGGTTGCACTCTACTCCCACTTTGAGAGCATCCCGGGACCCTGACCCTTCCCCGCCTGGGTTTTAGGGCTGGGTGACTGCCCATGGTTGCCTCCAGCTTATGATTTTGCTCTCCACATTCTTCCCTTGCCATCATTGCAGGGACATGGTCTGGAGAGACCAGGAACTTCTGCCCTACTAGGGCCAAAGCGCCACAGCAGCATCTCCCCTCTGTGCCTCTCTCATTTGCTTCCCGGTGCAGAGAAAGGTTTCGCGGGACAGGCGTGCCCTGGCACCCCGCTTGCCATGTCCCCTTCTCTGCTCACGGCCATCAACTGTGATGATTTAGGTCCCTGCTAACCTCGTCCCCATCCTCAGCCACCGCTGACCATGTGAATTTATCTCCTCGGTAGCAAACCATCTCGTCGAGTCAGTTTGATTCCATGATTAATTAAGCTCTCCCTAGAAATGAGGTTACTCCCTGCAGTCTCACTTATAAATACAAGCAGATGAATGGGTCCTGGCCGTGTTAGATGGCCACTACCAGGCTAGGCCGGGGAGGGTTCGCCTGCTCTCATCCAGACAGTCCTCGACTACGGGCTTGCCGTAGGAGAGCTTCTGATCAGACCGAGCATATCTGCAAGCCACTGTCCTGGGCACGTGAAGGAAACCTGCGCCAGGGGAAGCATTAAAATCAGCGGCTGTTAGGGCAGCTCGGGGTTGTCGCTGACGTGAGGCGGCAAAAGGTTCTTGCAGCGCCTCTGTGCTGGGGGCCGGTGCTGGTGGGTGCCGTGGGGTACGCCGCACGGCTGCTGTGGGCCGCAGCTCCCCTTGCCCCGCGGTGCCCGCAGGTCCAGCCGCAGCAGAACTGCAGCGTCTGTTCAGTGATGCTGGATCCAAGCGCATTCGCCAGGCAGCGCCATTCTCCCCAGGGGCCACAGTCCCCTCCTCATTAGCCCACTGCCTTCACCCGCTGCTGTACCAGCAGGGTGGTTTAATTGCTGTCGGCCTTGTTAGCAGTGCCACCTTCTCACCATCCTCCCTTTAACTGTAGCCTCTCTCCTTCCCCAGCAGCGCTGCACGAAGTGCTTTGGGTGAGAACCTCCCCAGGGCCGTGGGACCTGTTAAAAACAGGGTTTGAAGCCATCTTGCCCCTCTCCCTTCCTGCTGAGCCCCTGGCTGCGGTGCTGGGGCTGCGCTGGCTCTTCCCATGTCTGCTGGGAGAGCGGAGGTCATTCCCACGGCACGTGTCCTTGAGCCACCAGCATCTGCAGGACCTTTCTGCAGTGCCCTTTGCTGGCATTCCCTGCTTGAAGTGGAGGTCAAAAAGGTGTGGGAGCCCCCTTAGGAAATCCCTGGGGTTTTTGCAAGACTCCCAAGGCCTTGGCAGCGTGGGGAGGTGGTGACCACCCGCATGAGCCCCCGGGTGGGAGAGCGCAGGCCGCAGCACAACGGGGAGCCACGGGCCGGTGGATGGGGCCAGGGAAGCGAGGCACCAGTGCTGGCCCAGGCACAGAGCAGTCGGTTTGGCTGCAGCAGCGGTGGATGCTCACAGGACTTTCCCAGTGGTTTAGCCAAGGTCCAGCCTGCTCTGTGTGTTTGGTTTTTCACTAATCTGTTTGGGTTTTTTAATTATCTGCAAACAAGGTGCCGTCTTCTTTGCATAACAATGGTGCTGGGTAAAGGGAGCAGTGGGCCGCTGGTCTGTGCAAACAGCGCTTCCTTGCTGCTCACCACCCCCTCTGTAACTTCACCCAGGACTGATTTTTCTGTATTTATCCAGCATCAATAATGGGATTCTGCCCTGCTAACCAGCATCTGCATGCAACAGCACTGAAAGAAGTGATTCCTGCTGAGTTAGTGTGTAAAAGCCTTTGCAATCATCTCGTGCTACAGACCTGAAGGAGGGTTTAAATATAAGGCTCTCTAATAAGATGAAAATAGCCCTTTCCCCGCTGATTTTCTGCTTGCTTTTCCATGCTGCAGGAGCCCTCGGGTTGTGTCAGGACCTGGCTGTCTGTGGGCTGACCGGTTTCCTAACCGCACCGAACGACTCCCCTCCCTGCACCATCAGCACCATATCGGCAACGCTGCAGCAGCTGGAGGAGACCGTAGCTCAGCGCCAGCCAGCGCCGCTTGGGAGCAGCGGCTGGCCCTGTGCGTTTGGGCTGCGTCCCCCAAAACTTCCTCAGTTGGACATTTTTTTTTTTTTTTTTTTTTTTAATCAAACTTTTCAGCAGCAAACCCAGCTGTCGCTGGTGGTTTCACCTGATTGAAAGTGAAGAAGCAGAGACGTCGGGACCTGCCTGGTCATTGCAGTGCCTGAGAGCGGGGCTTGCTGGGACCCTGCGAGTCTCTGGAGCTGGTGAAGCTCAGCAGATGGTCCCGGTGAACGGCCATGTGCCTGTGGAATCCTCCAAAGAGAGGACCCGGGCAGCTCACTCTTTACAGTGCGAATGTAAAACACATTTCCTTCCTTGACTATAATTTTTAATCCAAGCCAACAACCCCCAGATGCATGCTGGCCACTCGGCACGCCCCCGCCTGGCAGTGGCCATCCTCAGCGAAGGCACTGATCCTGGAGATGGGCTGGAGAACGTGGGAACGCATCACCTGCGTGGCGTCAGGCAGCTAAACCTGCAGGAGCTGCTGGCGGAGGGATGGGGGATGCTTTGAAACATCACCCAGCGATGCCCTTGGCTTCCCAGGGAGCAGAGCAGCCTCCAGCTGTGCTGAGGGGGTGAAGTAACAGGCACAAGGTTTGCTGTGCTTCGCGTCTGCAAAATCTGTCAAGGAAGGGAACAAACGGACCAAAAAAGCTCTGAATATTGTTATTATTGTTGTTGTTATTTTACAAAGTGGAAAAATTTTTCTTGCAATTCCAAAACCTTCAAAGAAAAAGCAACATGCCAGTGGCCCAAGGAAGCATTTTGCTTTTCTACAGCAACTTCTGTCTAACAACAGTGAAACTCCCTGCAAAAGCGGGTGGGCCGGACGGAGATGCCCCATGCAGGGTGGGGGGCCCTGTGAGATTTAGAGCGATGGCATCCTCTGACAGCAGGCAGAAGAGCGCTGGTGGTCTCACCCCTGACAGGCATCGGCACAAAGCACCGGTGCCCTGGAGGAAACCCTGTGCCTCAGTGTGTGCAGCAGGAAAATGGGTATAATCCTATTTACCTGTCTCCTCCGGAACTGGCTGTGGTGGTTGATTCATGTCAGGAGCTTGGCTGGTGACTCCTGGATGAATGACGCTATATAAATGCAGAGTGTTATTAATATTTCATGTTGTAGTGAAAATGTACTAATGGGGCTTGTTCCTGGAAGATAAAGTGCTGCCATTAATACACCTCCGCATGCCCAGCACTGTGGGCTCGCACAGGCTGGCTGGTTGCAGCTGGTGGAGGGTGCAGCCTTCGGCACCCCCCCTTCCAGAAAACTGAAATGTCCAGCAAATTTAAGTGGTGGGACAACAGCTCTGGCTGCAGGAGCTCGGTGCCCGCCAGCCCAAAAGCAGAAGATGCAGCACAAGCCGCTGGCGGCAGAGCAGATGCACTGCTACCTGCCGTGGCTCTCCCGGGCTGGTGTCTGCTGCTGCTCGGGAGGGAGAGGTGGCAGCAGGGCAGCTCCTGCCTCTTGCTTCCCCTCACTCTGGTTTTCTCTCTCCCTGTTTATTTGTTTTGTGCCTCCACCGGGTATTTGCCAGGCAGATGGGGGTTGATCTCCAGTTCGGCTCAGCCGGACAGTCCTGACCAGCAGGACGTGGGGGAAAGCTGCGTGGCCACGCATCTTTTCATCCTGCTGTCAAAGCAGGGCAGGGGGACACGGGGGGGTCATGGTGGCCGTGCCCACACTCCCAGAAGGGCTGCTGGGTGCTGTGGAGGGGTGGAGATGTGCTCTGCCTGGAGCCCAGCACCGGCAGAAACTGCCCATCACAGCTGGCAGCTCCCCAAAAGAGGGGTTTTTAACCCAGAAAGCAGCAAGCTGTGAGAGCCCCTTCAGACACTCGCAAGCCCGGAGCGCCTGGGGCAGACCGCTCTCCCAAGCCACCGCTGGGATGGGTGCTGCTCCGTGCCCTCCCTGCCTGCCCACGGGGGGGACGCAGCCCCCGGGAAGCCCCTTCCTGGCACAGCCACTGCACAGGCATATTAAAAAAAAAAAAAAAAAAAAAGGGCTTGTTTGATTTCAAACTGCAGAACTCTTCCCTGGAGCCATCCGCAAACAGTGGTAATTTACTTTACAGCTGTTTAGATTTGTTTCTCTACTTTTTTTTTTAGACCCAGCGGAATTGCAAATGAAACGTGTGTTTGCTCCTCAAATGACTCCAGCCGTACCTGAGCGCTCGCACGCCATGCAGCAGCACCCGCT
>VZTL01062356.1:48114-62831 GCA_013400535.1 Scopus umbretta | reverse complement strand
CCCGCTCCTTGGCCCCCCCGCCTCTGACCCCCGCCTTTGCCCTGTGCTCCCCACTGCGGCCCGGAGCTGCGAGCTGGGGGGTCAGGCCTCAAAGAGGGGTTCTCTGAGCTGGGGGCTTATCCTGGGAGGGCTCCTGGGCTCTGGCGACAGGGAGGGGGCGATGAGGAAGAGACTTAGGCCAGCTTGCACGTGAGGGGAGCAGAGGAAAAGTGGTTAATTAATTCCCAGTGAAATAATCAACGGCCGCCCACTCGTCAGAAGGTGGGGAGGGATAAAGGCTCTTCTTCAGTTGTTGCCATGGTGCAAAGTTCGAGTAAAAAAAGGGATCATAAGGCGAGGTGTTTGGCGGAGCAGCTCCCGGTGCCTCGGGTGGGTGCTCCCAGGGCCTCGGCCGTGTCGCCCCCGCAAAGGCGGGCGCAGGGAGGAGATGGAGGGAGCCCAGGCCGCGCTGGGCATCCTGGCACTGCTGCGGGGGCTGGGGGCAGACACCCTGAGCACGCACTCCTCCCCGTGGCAGGGCAGCCGACGCAGCCCTTCCCCGTATGGCGGCAGGACTGGGCCCCTGCATGCTGAGGGGCAGCCCTTCGCCCCAGGCAATCTGGCAGCCTAGGGGACACGTGGGGATCCTCCTTGAACCCGTCCCTTCCCTCTGGGAATCTCCTCCTCACTCTCTGGAGCCGAGGGATGACTCATGCAGCACCCGCGCCTCCGCGCCGGGCGATGCGCTCCTGCTGGGGGCAAGCACCAACTGGCAGCAGCGCCGGCCTCAGCAGAGGGACGCCCCGCAGGTAAGCAGCATGAAAATGCCCCTCTGCTGCAGCCCCCGTCCCTGGTAAGGCAGCGCTGGGGCTGGGGACGGTGTGTCTGCCACCTGCCGCAGAGCCCGACCCGATGCCGGGGTGATGGGTGCATCCTGGGCTGCTGTCAGGAGCGTGCGCGGGGAAGGAGAAATCTGGGGTTCACGCGTGTGTCCCTGGGGATCACCCCAGCGAGACGGGAGCTGCCGGCTCCTGAGGGAGGTCTGTGCCCGGGGAGCATCTGTGGCTGCTCCAGCCGCGGGAGCAGGCGCGTTGCAAGGGCCGGGCTCTGTGGAGCAGCAGGATGCATTCACCCTCGAGAGCTCTGCCAGAGAGGGGAAGTTTTGTCATTTTACCGAGAGGTGAAATATTTGAGGAGAGTCGGTGCCAAACGCAGCCCTTGGAGTCCTGCTCAGCAGCGGCCCCACGCTGCGTGGGGTGCGTTTATCTGGCACGATGCAATCCAGGGTCAAAGCAGCGGCTCGGGGTCCTGGAGCTGGTACGGGCTGAGATCAGTCTGAGCTGATGAAACCGGTTATTGTGGCCGCCCAGCCCTGGGTCAGCACCTTGGCGTTGCCCGGGGCTGTGCAGCCCCCCCAGCTTGCCCGTCGCCTCTGCTCCACAGTGTCCGCTTGCCGTGCTGTGCCGTGCCCAGCGTGGCCTCCCCGGCATGTGGGTGCAGCGTGGGTCAGCGCAGGGCGCTGCCTGGGCGGGGGAGCGGAGGTGACAGCAGATTCCAGCAATGGGAGAGGATGCGGCGGTGGAGCCGCAGGGCTGCCAGGTGAGTCATGCCCCGGTTGCTCCTATTTGTTGTCTGCCTGGGCCAGGCCTGGCAACATAAAGAAAATTAATGACAAATACCTGGGCAACGTGGCGAGAGATGGGGTGGGCGGTGCAGGATGGCGGAGGGCTGAGCCAGGCATGGACCACAGCCAGTGGTGGCTGAAGGATGCTTTTGCCACAGCAGAACCAGGAAGCTTTTCCAGGTCCCTGCGACCTCGCAGGGAGGGATGGTGCTCTGCACAGACACGTCGCCCAGACCAGGTCTGTGCGGGGGCGCAAGGTGGTGCGTGTCCCCACATGCAAGCAAAGGCCAAGGGGGCTCCCCGAGGCCACCTGGGCGGCAGCGCAGCTCGGTGCTTCATGGCATGCAGGTGCGCCGGTGGGGACCTGTTGCCGCTTCTTTGGTATCACTGTATCTTCTCTCTCCTCCCAGGATAGCTGACAGGATCAGGGAACCATGAACTGGGGGGTGTTCGAAGGGCTCCTCAGCGGGGTCAACAAGTACTCCACGGCCTTCGGCCGCATTTGGCTCTCCCTCGTCTTCATCTTCCGCCTGCTGGTCTACGTGGTGGCAGCCGAGCGGGTCTGGAGCGATGACCACAAGGACTTTGATTGCAACACACGGCAGCCGGGCTGTGGGAACGTCTGCTTTGATCACTTCTTCCCCATCTCCCACATCCGCCTCTGGGCCCTGCAGCTCATCCTGGTGACCTGTCCTTCTCTCCTAGTTATCATGCACGTGGCCTACCGGGAGGCCAAGGAGCAGAGGCACCGCGCCGCCAGCGGGGATGACTGCCACCGCATCTACCCCAACCCCGGCAAGAAGCGGGGGGGGCTGTGGTGGACCTACCTGCTCAGCCTCATCTTCAAGGCTGGTGTGGACATGGTCTTCCTCTACATCTTCTACCGCTTCTACAGGAACTACACCCTGCCCCGGGTGGTGAAGTGTGAGCTGCCCCCCTGCCCCAACGTGGTGGACTGCTTCATCTCCCGGCCCACCGAGAAGAACATCTTCACCCTCTTCATGGTGGTCACTGCCTGCGTCTGCATCGTGCTGAGCCTTGTTGAGGCTGCCTACCTGATTGGCAAGCGCTGCCGTGAGTGCCTCCTGGCCGGGAGTGGGGACAGCCGTCGGCACAGCCAGGACTGCGCGCTGTCCCACGCGGAGCCCCTGGGCACGGAGGGGCAGGTTTTCCAAGGGGCAGACTACAAACCCTCCACAGCCTCCATCCCCCCCACAGCCTCCAGCCCCGGCACGCTGCCCAAGGAGGAGGCTCTTCTCTAGAGCTGCCCAGGGGAAAGCAGGAGCCGCTCACCTGCCCTGCAGCCTCCTCCTCCTCTGTGCCCCGGGCGCAGGAGCGCTGGGGATGGCAGCACCTCGGAGCTGGGCTGTGCCCGAGGGCTCTCTGCCTCTCCCATCCTGAGGAAGGCAAATTACATCGTTCTGCTGAATTTGGGCTAAAACCGGCTGCTGTAGGACACATGCGGTTCCCGAGAGCTGACAGGGACAAGCAGCTCTGCGGTGGCTGTGAACCAGCAGTGGTGCCCAGAGGCCAAGCCATCCTAGCCAGGCTGGCTTAGCTGGTCCAGAGGGTATCTTTGCAATGAATAAAAATGTCTGTCCCTCGGAAGTGATGGCCAAAGCAGTGGTTCTCCTGCTCCTTGGGCACAACACTGCTAAGAGGGGGGTAAGGGCTGCATCACCCCTGGAAAGGCATCGCTCCCACAGGCAGCTCCGGGCTGGCTTTGGACCAGCTGCGGGGACAAACCACCGGCTGGAGGCTCAGGTCAGCCGGAGAAAAGCCACTGAAACATGAGAGCAGCCCCCGGAGCTGGGCATGAGCAATGGCTTTGGCCGGAGGCAGGAGTGCTACGGCCGGGGCGGGTGGTTTTTGGGATGCACGGGGTGTTACGAGGTCTGTGCTGCCTGGGGTAGTGCCTGTCCTTGCACCCAGCGAGTCAACATTAAAACTCCCGCTGTGTTCGCCAGGCTCTGGATGCAGGCGAGCAAGGAGGAGAGTTTAATTATCTCCCTGTAATCCCAGGCTTTAAAAAAAAAAAAAAATTCCTGATTTAAGACGGGCTGCTGGGCACAGGCAGGCACACCCAGAGGCGTGAACATCCCCGGGGACCCATGGGCAGCAGAGCCCTTTGCATTGAGGGCTGCCAGGGACAGGCTGGAGCGATTTAAACGTGTCACAAATTTTCAAACCAGCTCGGAGGTGGTGAGGGAGAGGGGCCAGCCAGGACGGGCACCCTCAACCCCACCGGGGAACCTTTCTCTGTATCCCTCGCCCTACATAAGCTGTTCCACAGATGTCAGGGCCACTTCAGGCTGATGCCATTGTCATTAATAGCACTCATTAGCAAGTGGGACAAGCACACGTGCTTGGTGTGGCAGCTGCCACGGTGAAGCACAGGGGTGAGGATCTGGCTGGGTGGGCAGAGCCTGCCGTGGGCTGCTGGCTCTTCCTGCCCGGCCAGAGAACAACACCCGAGCAAAACAGCCGAATAAAGGAGAGGAAAAACACCCCAGCCATTGATTAAACAATAACATTAAATGGCAGAATATGATCTCGTTTATTGCTGTAATATGTCGTGTTCTGCCGTGACTCAGGCGGCATTGCAATTTCTAAGGCCATCAACGATAACTGAGCATTAGCCGGGATGAATAATTAACAATAATTTCATGGCAAATGCACTCGTAAGTAACATTAACATTGAACATGCAGCTCGATCTGTTACTGGTCTCACTTTATTTAGAGGGTGTGATTATTATTTTTTCCATGAGCACCAGCAGCCCTGGCACTTGCTGGCTCTGCCGCAAAGGAAGCGGCGCGGGGGGGATGCCCCCCTGCCAGGTCACTGCAGCTACTGCCGCTTCGCAGCGCGTCGGACCCAATGAACCAGCTGCCGGCCGAGACCCTCGCTGGGCAAAGCTGAGCTCCTTCCCGCAGCCCACCCTGGGGAAAGGGACCAGCCTGGATGTGCTGACGGGGGAGGCAGAGGGACCGCTACGGCCAGGGCGATGCTGAGGGCAGACAGGGGTGCAGCGCTGCCGGACGGGAGGGCTGGGAGCAGACCGGCCTCCGCACAAGGGTGGGGATAGCGGAGGAGCCCCGGGGGGATCCCTGCCAGCGGGCCGGGACCCTCTGGGCACACAGTAGCTCCTTGCGAAGACACCGGTGAGTTTGGAGACCTCTGGGGTACGAGAGGTAGATGGCGAAATACAGGTGGATTTTTTTCATCTCCTTTAAGCGAAGCTTCCTTCTGTCCACTCTCGTTGCTGTGCTTGCTGTATTATCCATCTGCAAATTTTCTTTCCTGAAGCCTTTAACGTCAGAGGATACAAGTTGTTCTTTGTGTGCAAGCCATTGCCTCTGATTTAAAGAGCTAGGGCTGGGCTGTTTGTTTTCAAGCAATGTTGGCTGCTGTTGATCAAGGCTGTCCTCGATTAGCAAAATCCAGAGGTGTTCCCCAGCTGCAAGCGCTAATCACTGCAGAGATGAGACGCAGAGCAACCGCCCTGCCGGCCTGCTCCGCTTCCACACATCAAAGCAGCAGCCGGAGCCGCTGCCCGTTGCGAGAGACCTGACGATCCAGTTGCCGTTTGTTGTGCTGCTTTATCTTGCAGCGAGCAAGCATTGAGGCCGCCCCGCAAAGCTCGGGGTGTCTTGCACCATCCAGGCTTGGGATCAGCAGCGGCTGCTGGACAGACAGGAGCATTCGTCGTCTTCTTTCTGATGTGTTTCTGTGCTCTACCCCAGGGGGAGTGGAGGTTGCCCCAGCTGGTGCTGCAGTTTTGGGGGGGGCTGCAGACCACGCCGCCTCCTGGGGCACAGAGATCTGCGTTAAGAGGCAGGACCGGTGTCAGGGGGAAAGCAGATAAAGGAGGGGATGTCACAATAAAAGCTGACTATTTCCCAGACTTTGCATCATCATACAGGGGATTGCATTTACTTGTGGGGTGCCCAGAAGGTCCCCTGAATTTTGGGGAGAGGGGATTGAAAACAAACCCGTCATTAATTCCAGCCCAGCTGGGGATGTGGAGGGAGTTCATGTGCGTGGTGGCACAGGTCGGGGGTAGCCTCTCCTTCCCAGCTGGGGCTTGTTTCTTCCCTGCCCACAAACCGCCTGTTTGCTGGGAATTGGAGAGAAACTCTCTGATTTACGTCCAGCGTGCCAGAGTGAATGGCTGCCCCGGCTGCCGGCTCCCAGGCTCCTGGTGACTCCCGTGCCCCAGCGCTTGCGGGGGAGGTCTCCTCCCCTGGGACACGGCCCCGGAGTGGGACAGCCGGGATGGCTGGGATGCTGTTGGCAGGCAGGGAGCTGGAGATCAAAGGTAGGGCTGGGTGTCCCAGCCCTGGCGGGTGGCCGAGCGCTGCCTCCTGCGATGCTCCATTTAAGACCCTTTTAAAGAGACCGAGTTTTTCCTGCTGGTTTGCTGGCCGCCTGCTCCGCTGCTCATTTTTTTTTCCTTTATGGAGGACCCGAGGTTGGGTCACTGGAAGTCACTGGGTTTTTTTAGTGTTCACATCTGGCACTGAAGCCTTTTGCCTGTCACCCCACCGAGTCAGAGCAGGGTGACAGCAGGGTGACGTACCCCGGGCATACACCAAAAGCTCCTCTGAGGGCTCCCCAGTGTTGAGAGCTGCCAAACCATGTTGGCACCTTGTTCCTGTGCCCACACGGGATCAGTCGGCTGAGGGATGGCAAAGGGAGCGCAGGGACTTGCCCTTTGCTGGGATGCCCACGTACCCAGCTCGGTGCTGCAAAACACTGCAAAAAACAGGGTGTTTCCATTCCCCACCCAACTGCCTTAGGGGAAATCTTCTGCCCGTACCAAAAGGCACCTGAACTTTCTTGCCATGGCCGCGTTGCCCCTCCTGAAATGCTGAATTTGTGGGTGAGAGGCTGCTGGGGGGATCCAGCCCCACTCTTCACTGGCTTTATACAGCATTTTACCACGGGGCAGGGAACTGCTGCCTTCGCAAGAGATCAGACTGGCTGGTGGTTCTTGCCATTTCTCTCTCTCCTGGGTTTTTCATCTCGAAAGCCACAGCCCCCAGATTCCTGCTGGAGCTCCTGCCACACCAGCTCTCTAGAACAACATAGCTCAAATTCCTGATTCTGCTGATAGGACCGTGAAAAGGTCTCTGGCTCTGGCTGCTCCGGAGACCTCCTTTTGCTCTTGTCCGGGATGAGGGTGCCTGTGTCTGCCTCCTTCTCCAGGCTCACCCCACTCCGCACCCCCAGGCTCCCACAAGAGTTTGCTTTGGGTCTCCTGGGCCTCCATTCCCGTGGCCTCTCCCTGCCCTGTCCTCAGCCCAGCAAACCCCCACACGCTTGATTTGACCTCCTGGAGCCAAAAAGCTGCTGGGTGAGCGGCTCCCTGTCTGCCACGAGTGCGGAGAGCAAACCTCTCACAGTGTCAAGCACCCGGCGGGGCTCTTCAAACATGTCCCCGCAGGAGGGGTGGCCCCGGCAAGGCGCCACGTAGGGCTCCGCGGGCCAGGGAGCGCCTGGGAAAATGCTATGGAGCACTTGGCCCTGAGGCGTGCCGGAGCGATGCTGGGAAAGCCTCGGGGCAGCCGAGAGGCCAAGTGAACCACGGGTGAGTGGAAACACATTCCTGCTTGGGCCACGTCTGCAGAGGCATGGAATGGGGCTGCTCCAGGGGGAGAGGCGGAGCGGGGCACCCGCTGGCCTAGCCTCCTGGGAGCCACCGGCCCTCTGGGGAGAGGGACAGTCCCCTTAGGGACACATCCCGGGTCCCACGAGGGCAGGAGTGGAGGCAGCCGTCAGGGCAGGGTCCCACGGCAGGGGTCTGCCACGGGGTCTGTGCCGTGCTTTGGGACAGGTCTTGACTGGGACGCCCCAGCGCTGGCAGGGCGGTGGCAGCAGGTTGCTGTAGGTTGGAGATATCGATGTGCTGTTGCAAAGCTATTACTAAGGCAAAATAATTTAAAAAGCAGGCTATAATTGTGTAATTTGTGATTCTCAGCAACGGTTGCTGGCTGCCCCATAGCTGGGGGACGGTGTGAGCCCGGTGCCAGGCCCCGGCTGCCCTGGTCTTGCCCAGGGTTTGCTGCCGTGTTTGCAGTGCCCATAGCCACCCGTGTGGGGGATGGAGCATCACCTGGCAGGAGCCGCTGGCATTGCTTGCAGAGGAATCTGGCTCCGTTGATCTCACTGCAGGGTTTGACCCACCTTTATTGTTCAACCCGAGCATGTGTGTGCACGTATGCAGACAAGAACCTCGACGGGAGCTGTTTGCCAGACTCACCCAGTTACTGGGAACAGAATAAACTACCCTTCCCCTCCCCAGACACACTCAGTGCTGTGGACAAAACCTGGGCATGCAGGAGGGCTGCAGACAACACTGCCAGAAGAGGCTTCCCCGCTCCGAAAGGTGTCTGGATCCAGCCACCTCCCTCCGGCCCTTTACCGGCTGGGCAGGTACCTCCAGCGCACCAGGGCAGAGACACAGGGTGCTCGCTGGGCTGTTGGGGATCTGCAGGCTGTGGGGGGGACAGACCCCAGGGTGCTAACAGGGTGCAGGTGGGAACTGTGTTATGGCTGGGGCTGCTGTGCCTGCGGTAGCCGGAGGTGGGGACCCCAACAGCGCGCAGTGCCACGTTGGGGCCCCCAGGCAGTCCTGGGGTCCCTGGCCCACGGAGCTGCGCGCCCGGGAGGTGATGCAGAGGGATGGCATGGCGTGGCACCTTGAGGAGCAGGAAAGGCCACCCCAGGCCCTGGTACTCTGTCCCACCACCCTCCCTGGGGGCTGAAAGAGGCTGAGACCCGCCAGGAGAAGGTGCACAGCCCCACTCTGCTGTGTTTGGACCCCAGGCATGAGCTGGGCGCTTTTGGGCCCAACGCCCTGCACCCACATGGGGCAGGACCCGGTGGTGACGCAAGCGGGCTGGCATGCAGGGGGCTGGCAAGGGTGACAGGCTTCGCAGGAGGCAAACCGGCACTGCAAGCAGAGCTGAGCACACCTGGAGCATTGCCCCTGCTCCGCCTGGCTGCCAGCCAGCGCCGGACGGGCTGCGGGGCTCCCACGGCACCGCACACCACACCCCGGCACGGGGCTTGGCCCGGAGATTGCACTCCCCTTCCTGCCACACCGCAGGTCCATGGCCGGAGCCAGCGCTGGGCTGAGCCAGGCAGGTGGGTGCCGGGCAGGTGGGTGCTGGGTGGCATTGCCTGCGGGGCTCTGGAGATGGGAGCATGGGTGAATTGGCAGGCTGGTGAGGGGGCACTGGCCCTGGGGGCATGAAGGGGCTATGGGCTCCACATTGGCACCAGCTTTAGGCTGAGGAGGGGAAAGCAGCAGTTCCCCTCTCCCAGTTTTAAAGCAAAGGGCTGGGCAGGAACGCTGCGATTGCTCCCCACCCTGATTGCTCCCCACCCCAGCTAGCTGCGGCGCGATTGCCGGGGAGGAGGATCTCCCAGTTTCAGATGAGGCGGCGAGCAGAGGTATGCGGGGCTGGGCAGAGGCACTGCCCTGGCACTCCGCACACGCTGGCCCAGGACCACAGCTTGGCCCTGCTCGGCTCAGCCACGCGTCACGGTGCGTCCCCGGGCCCGCGGCGTGGGAGCACGGCGGTGGGTTCAGGGCTTGCTGTGGGGTGGGTCCAGCCAGGGACGGGCTCTGGGCAGCCCCGCGGGCTCCGGGCAGCGCTCCAGGCTCTGTTCCTTCCCTGCAGCCCCGGGACACCTTGCCGCGCCGCGCAGCCCTCCCCGGATGAGGGGACCCTGAATGCCCGTGTGCCATCGCACGCCCGGCCATGCCCCACGCTGGGCACTTCCCACCCCGCAGCCCCCAGTGAGTGGGGAAGGAGCCTGAGCCTCTCCCAGGTACGTCTTGGAGGGCACTGGGTCGGCAATGGGCAGCAGCTGCTCCGGAGTGGGAATGTGAGTGTGCAGTGCTGACTGACCTGAGTAGCTGGGATTGAAGGAATTAGCATTTGGGGTTGAGCGAAGCTTTCGATCTGGCCTGAAACTGGAGCAGCCCGTTTGCTCCTGGGCCACCCTGCGCTCCCCAGGCATGCTGGTCAGCAGCCAGAAACAAAGCATTTGTCTGAAAAAAAAACCCATATTTTTCTTACACAAAACATCTCTTGTAGAAAATGCAGAAATAAAATGCTGGGGCTGGTGATATTCGGGACGTGTTTCCTCTGGAAGCATTTACCAGCCATGGTGCCACCTCTCCAGCGGCACACGGGGTCTCCCGGGTGTCCTGGCCCCAGCCCCAACCTGCCGAGCCAGTCGTGGCTCCTGCGGGGCTTCAGCACATTCCTGCTGCTGGAGCCATGCAAGCAGCCAGCGCTGCAGACCCGCAGCAGCTCTGGGGGCGCAGCTGGACCGTTCCTGCAGCACGCAAGGATCTGGCCTGGAGCGCGTCCTCGCCGTCAGGCACAGGCCCACAGAACTTGGCAGTTCCTTGCAAAATTGGGCTAATTCTTGGAAACGCAAAGAGGCTATAAAAAGTCTCTTCTGAGCATTGCTGGTGCTTGGCTTTGTCCTTCGAGAGCTTGGCCCTCCCTGCTTACCCTGGGATCACAGGGGTCTTCACCCCCACACTGCAAACCCCCCCCCCGTGCTCCCATCAGTGGCCGTGTGCTTTACTCAGAGTAACTCCTTAAAAGCCAACGGTGCAGGGACAGACCCAGCCTGCTATCCTGTGACGCCCTCTGTCACGGGAGACACCTTTACAGCACTGAATCAACAGCCGCCAGCTCACCTCTGGGTAAAAACCACCCGGCGTTTGTTAATCCAGGCAGCAGTAAGGCTCCGGGTCCGGCTTAGTGTGCCACCCTCCTTGCAGCGGGGCAGCCCCAGGCTGAGCCGCGGAGCCGGTTTGGCTGGCACAGGGCCTCTGGGCTGCCGGCAGTGCTGTCAGGAGCAGGGTGCCAGCGACAGCGACAGGCATGGACTCTCGCTTTCAGCAGCCCCACTTTCACCCATGCTTGGGCTGTCTCGAGCGTCACCTGCGAGAGAGAAAACCAGTCCCTGGCGTGTCCCGGCATGCCAGCTCTGCAGCAGCCGCTTCCCCTTCAGCTTCAGCAGTAGCAAAGCACAGCGGCCGGTTTAGCCCAGTTTACCCATGAAACTGAGGGACAGGGAAGGCTGGGACCAGCTGGGACCAAGCCTGAGATCCCCTGGAATGGCAGGTGGATCTCAGGTCCTAGGATCCCCTAATGGTAAAGGTCCCCATCTGTCCCCAAAACATGCTAGTGGAGAGCGTGCAGGGGAGCGTGGCTGAGCCACACAGGACCCTGGGGAGGAAAGAGGATGAGCCTGGGGAGCGCAGACCAGGAGCCATGCTGGTCCAGTGCTGCGCCCCACAGGGAGCCAGCACCTCGGCAGCCAAGAGGGAGCTGGCAGGGCACTGGGGACCCATCCTGGCAGCCGTCAGCGCGTGCCCCTGCGGGCAGCGGGGCAGAAGGGAGATGCAGTCGGGGATGGAAGTGCGCTGTGGGGTGCCCTCCCACCCCTGTCCCAAGGGATCTGCTGGCTCGCAGGGCTGGTGTCCACAGAAACCTTTGCTTTGCTGACATGCCAAGCGCCCCGCACAGCCGTCCCCACCTGCCTCCCCTTGTTGATCCTGGCCCGCTCCAGGGGATTGCGCTGCCAATTTACACCTACATGCACAATCAGACCGGGGACTTGGTGGCGGGGACTTGGCCGGGTGGCTCATCCCTTACGGCAAAGCCTCCGTCAGAAGGAAGTGCAGGGAGCCTGAGTCAGCCCTGACTGTCACCGGGAGAGCGCGGGGCTGGGCTTTACTGGCCGCGGGTGGGATGGTCCCCCTGCCCCAGCTGAGTGCACCATGGTCGGGGAGAGATTCTGGCAGCTCAGTGAGATTAAGTGCAACGAGAGATGAGCTGCCCTGCTGCTGCCTCCCATCACACCTCTTCACCCACCACTTCTGCTGCTGTTTCTCCAGGTCAGGTGACTCTGGCCTCCACCGGCCACCATGGATTGGAAAACACTGCAGACGCTGCTCAGCGGGGTCAACAAGTACTCCACGGCCTTCGGCCGCATCTGGCTCTCCGTGGTCTTTGTCTTCCGCGTGCTGGTCTACGTGGTAGCAGCTGAGCGCGTGTGGGGAGATGAGCAGAAGGACTTTGACTGCAACACGCGGCAGCCAGGTTGCACCAACGTCTGCTACGACCACTTCTTCCCCATCTCCCACATCCGCCTCTGGGCCCTGCAGCTCATCTTTGTCACTTGCCCTTCCCTCCTGGTCATCATGCACGTGGCCTACCGGGAGGATCGGGAGAAGAAGAACCGGGAGAAGAATGGGGAGAATTGCCCCAAACTCTACAGCAACACGGGCAAGAAACACGGTGGGTTGTGGTGGACCTACCTGCTCAGCCTCTTCTTCAAGCTTGTCATAGAGATCCTGTTCCTCTACCTCCTCCACAAGATGTGGGACAGCTTCGACTTGCCACGGCTTGTCAAATGCTCCAATGTGGACCCCTGTCCCAACACGGTAGACTGCTATATTGCTCGGCCAACTGAGAAACGAGTCTTCACCTATTTCATGGTTGGAGCCTCCTCCATCTGCATCGTCCTCACCGTCTGTGAGATCTTCTACCTCATCTTCAAGCGGGTTGTACGGCGTGCACAGAAGTGGAAGAAGTCCACCAAGCGCTCCGTCAGCTACAGCAAGGCCTCCACCTGCCGGTGTCACCTCAAGGCAGAGGAGAAGGATGACAAGTCCCAGACTAGGTGCGTGGCAGCCCCACAGCCCTTGGCTCCCAACCTGACTGCCATCTGATGGGGTGCTGGGAGGGGAAGAGGGAGGGAGGGAGATGTGTCCGGGGATGGCTGGCCTCAGAGGTGGCCACTGGTGATGCCACCACCAGACTCTTCAGCCAGGACCTCGGTGGCTCTAAAGGGGAGGGGGACACATCCACAGGAACTCTCCTGCTTGGACCACGGGCACATCCCTGGGTGTCCCAGCGGCACAGGCACGCTTGGCGGTAGGTGGGTGCCAGCTGCCCATGGGCATGCCTGAGAGTGTCTGTTCTTTCCACAGAGGAGAGGAGCTGTGAGCTTGCCCATCCCAGCCAGTTCACCTTCCCCTTGGCCCAGCAGCTTTTCAAGCCCGCCAAGTCCCCGAATCCTCAAGAGTCGACCCGTGTGAAAAATGACTAAACCCAACAAACTAAAGTCCCCCCCAAGCAGACACAGGTAAGGCAAGGGCAGCCCTGGAGATCTGCCAGCTGCATGCGGTGGTGCCGTGGGGCACGGACATCACACCGACTCACAGATGCCGTGCACGCGTCTGCTGAGCAGCCGGCCCCGCCGCCACAGCCAGCGCTGTCCAGCCCGGCAGTGAGCCCAGCCAAAAGCTGCAGGGATGAAGCTGTTGAGCTTGGAGGGTACACAGGACTGGGGCTGTCAGGAGGGAGCATGGGCACTCCCACGTCCCACAGCTTCTCTTGGGGCCTCCAGCTCTGCTGCTCCCATGCTGGGTACAAATGCATCGGTCGGTGCCCAGTCAGGGCTGGGGTCACCCAGCACGGTGACAGTCCCCAGTTTGCCAATATTGGGGCAGGAGCAGCTTTTTCCCCTTTGCTCGTGCAAGCACCATGCCGATGGCCTGCCCAAATGCCCCGCCGACTCTGCTGCTTCCCTTGGTGCCTTTGCATCCCCCCTTGCCTCAGATGGATGTCACGCCCTGCATCAGCTATGGATCCAAAACACCAGTGAACGTCATGGTGTTTGTCGACACTGGGATCTGCTCTGCACACTGTAAATTGGGGGAACTGGTGAGGGCAGAAGAAATGGATTTGCAGAAGTTCCCCAGGAGTCCGTGGCCGGGTGCGCCTCACTGCCACCCGAGCCAGGGCAGTGCGGGACGAGCCCCGGGGCCAGCGTGCCCAGCGTCTGCCTGTTCCGCCTCCTCCCAGCTTGTCACATGTCATTAAACTTTAATTCAACAGAACCAAACGCTGGCCTCCGAGGAAATCAAGGAGGGACCAGCATAAATTATTTACTAAACCTTGATAAATATTACAATAAATAGAAATTATTTCCATTTACTCTCTCCTTAAGCAGCGCTATTTGGAGGGTTTGCCGGAGCTCCGGCCAGCCGCGTTTCCAGCTCTGCTCGGCACGCTCGCGCTTCCCCAGACCCGTGAGCGTGTCGCGGTGCGCGCTGACACAGCCGGGGCTTGTGCCGCTGCGAGGGGCTGTGACAGCGATGCCCACGCTGCTGGCAGGCTGATGCGTGACATGTCTCTGTGCCAGCCGTGGAGCAAGTGCTTCTGGCACGGGCTGCTCCTGTGGGCACCCTGGCACAGCATCACCTGTGTCACCTGGAAAGATGCTCCAGAAGGTCAGACGGCACAGGGTGTCCGACCGGGAAGCACTCTGGCATCAGTATCGGACACCCGCATGGCTCACTGGGGACCTGGGGCTGGCGTGGGTGAAGCCCGTGCTGGGCACGGTCATCCTGGTGGGTAAAGCAACGTCGGAGCCGGCACACCCCCGGGTGAGGGCAGCTCCGGTTCCTCTGTGGTTTTGGAGCAGCTCCCCAGAGGTGATCGTTTCCACCCCTGGAGGGCTGGCGCCATGCAGAGCACGGCCAGGGAACGGGGCCCAGGGGAGGCCTCGCCGTAGCGGCAGATGTGACCCAGGGCTGGGGGCAAGGGGGACACGGTATTCACAGCGGGCTGGCTGGGAGACGGGCGCTGGGCTCCACAGCACCCTGGTGCCACGGCATGGGCTGGCACATGGGTGTTACCTGAAGCATGGCAATTATTTTATATTAAACATCACGATGCTCTTCTGGCTCTGCCCTGGGCTCAGCCCCGGTGCCAGGAGGGAATGCCACGTCCCGGTGCGGCAGCTCCCGGCCGGGCCTGCCGGCCGGCCTGCTTCCCAGCTTCCAGAGCCCCAGCCCAGCCCCGCCGCCCCTGCCCAGCGCTTCGGGGCCGCTGCGGGGCGGCGCGGGGGGCACACGCACGCAGAGGGGCTTTGCCCCCCGGAGGCCAGCAGGACTTAGCCCGCTGCACGCAAAGCCATCCCCTGCCCGCCTGCGGTCCCCCCGCAGCGCCCCGTCTGAGCCCCCCGCCAGCAAAGCTCCGCTTCAAACCTGGCGGCGGGGCCCAGCCC
>VZTL01062356.1:37092-48050 GCA_013400535.1 Scopus umbretta | reverse complement strand
TGCACCCAGCCTGCATCGCTTACCCCTCACCGCTTGCACCCAGTCTGCATCGCTTACCCCTCACCGCTTGCACCCGCAGCCTGCTTCGGGGGCACCCTTCACCGCTTGCACCCGCAGTCTGCGCTGGGGCACCCTTCACTGTGGCACCCACAGTGTGCGTCAGGGGCACCCTTCACCGCTTGCACCCGCAGTCTGCTTCGAGGCCACCCTTTACCGCTTGCACCCACAGTCTGTTTCGGGGCCACCCTTCACTGCTTGCACCCGTGGTCTGCATCGGGGCACCCTTCACTGTGGCACTCACGGTGTGTGTCACAGGCACCCTCCACCGCTTGCACCCGCAGTCTGCTTCGGGGTACCCTCCACCACTTGCACCCGCAGTCTGCTTCAGAGGCACCCTCCACCGCTTGCACCCGCAGTCTGCTTCGGGGTATCCCCTCACCCACCGAGGCTGGGTGTCCCTTTAACAGCCCAGCTGGCACCCCTGCCTGCTTAATTGGCAGAGGTTAATTAGGAGCCAGGGCTGCGGCCGCTTCCCCACTCCCAGCTGGGCTGCGGGGCTGGGCTCTGGTGGGGGGATGCGGGCTGGGCTGGCCCGCAGCCGGGGTGAGGCTGAGACACCCCGGTGTCCCCGCAGCAGCATCGGGTCTGTGTGCGGTGAGTGGTCCCGGGGGTCCCCAGGTCCCGGAAAGTCCTGGGCAAGGGGGAGCGTGCTGGGGCTGGGTTGCCATCGACGCACAGCAAGGGGGCTGGCTGGGGACTGTCCCTTCTGCTTGGGGTGAGCCCTGAGTAGGCATTGGGGTGGCTGCTGTACCCCGGGGGTTTGTGCTTCCCCTCCCGTGACCCTGCTGCTCTCTGCCCTTCAGTAAAGCCGGAGCAGCGGGCTGTGGGAGAGACAAATCTGGGCAGCTTCAGTGAGCCCCCGCCAGGGCTGTGTCCTGGGAGGCTGGGACAGCCACGAGCCATGGGTGCTGTGGGCTGGGTGCTGCTGCGGTGAATCCCTGCGGTGCCGCTTCTCCTCCAGCCCTATGTTTCCGCACTGGGCAGTGGGGTGTAGGAGGAGCACTCCTGGGCTCAGAAATCCTGCCTGGCTCCCTCCCGCTGGTGTGGGATGTTCCTCAGTGGGTTTGCTGGGACCCTCTGCAGAGCAGCCGTGTCCCGAGAAAGCCTGGGGTTTAGGTAGCTCCATCTGCCCTGTGCTCTCCAGCATGGAAACAGAGAATTGACTTGGCTCCCCTCCCTTCTCTGCTGGCAGAGGCACGAGGCTCCCTAGAAGATGGGCGACTGGGGTTTCCTGGAGAAACTGCTGGACCAAGTCCAGGAGCACTCGACTGTGATCGGGAAGATCTGGCTCACTGTGCTCTTCATCTTCCGCATCCTCATCCTGGGCTTGGCCGGGGAGTCCGTGTGGGGGGACGAGCAGTCAGATTTCGTGTGCAACACCAAGCAGCCAGGCTGCACCAATGTCTGCTATGATAAAGCCTTCCCCATCTCCCATATCCGCTACTGGGTGCTCCAGTTCCTCTTTGTCAGCACCCCAACCCTGATTTACCTCGGCCACGTTGTCTATCTCTCCCGGAAGGAGGAGAAGCTGAAGCAACAGGAGAGCGAGCTTAGGGCTATCCACAGCAAGGACCCGAAGATTGAGCAGGCCCTGGCAGCCGTGGAGAAGAAGATGTCCAAGATCTACATGACGGAGGATGGGCGGCTCAAGATCCGAGGGGCGCTGATGTGGACGTACATCATCAGTGTGATTTGCAAGAGCATCTTTGAGGCTGGCTTCCTCGTTGGCCAGTGGTACCTGTATGGCTTCTCCATGGTGCCCCGCTATGTGTGCAAGAGGGACCCCTGCCCCCATCAGGTGGACTGCTTCATCTCCCGCCCCACTGAGAAGAGCATCTTCATCATCTTCATGCTGGTGATGGGCCTGATCTCCTTAATCCTGAACCTCCTGGAGCTTTTCCACCTTTGCTGCAAGAACCTGCTTAGCAACATCAAGAAGGTGTCGGTGCCGGCTGGCCCGAGCCGGGACGCCTTTGCCGATGACATGGCCTCAGGTCCATGCCCACCCAAGCACTACCCCTTCCTGCCCATGGCCGAGAGGCACACGCCACCCTACCAGGCCTACAACAAGCTCTCCAGCGAGCAGAACTGGGCCAACTTCCACAACGAGGAGAACCTGGCTCTGGGCAGTGGCAGTGGGCCCCTGTCGGACCCCTACGCCCCCAGGGCTGCCGAAGCCCCCACCCCGGAGGAGAAGCTGTGCAGCCGGCCCGGGAGCTCAGCCTCCAAAAAGCAGTATGTCTAGTGCTGGGCTGGCCCCAGCCGGCCGGGGGGACCTTCCGCAGTCCCTCGTGCCTGCAAAGGTGCTGGCCGTGGGCAGGCAGCTGCCTCCTGCCTGGTGCTGTGCCCTACGGACAGGCCCCTCTCCGGAGGCTGTGCCCGTGGAGACCTGCCTGCCCCTGGGACGTGATGCTGGGGAGCGGGGCTGAGCGCTGCCCTGGAGCGGAGCCTCTGCGCTCTCCTGTTTTCCCCACAGACCCTGCAAGGAAGGAAACTGTAGAAAGTTCCCCGGGACGGCGTGTCCGTGTGCCTCACCGTGGGAAAGGGAGAAATCCCTGGGGCCACGCAGCTGGGAACAGGCTGTCCCCGGGGCCATGGCGGGAGGCTGCTGCCCCTCCGGAGCTGGGGCTCAGCCAGACCCTGGAGCTTGCAGGAGCCCCCGCCGGCGTGAGAGCTGGGTGCGCGGCCGTGGGAAGCCGCTCGCCTCCAGCCTCCGCACGGAGCAGGCTGAGCCCAGGAGGGCTGCGGGGAGCTGGGCTGGGGCAGCACTGCCGGACGGGTCCCGGCCACCAGCCCCGTCCCGCTCCTGTGACCCCGGCAGGGAGCCAGCGGGGCCAGCGGCTCCTGCCCAGGGTCTGCTGCAGGAGCTGCCCCTTCCCCACGGGGCACGGGGGGGATCAGCCAGCGGCAGCTCACAGCTGGGGCTCTGCGGTGACCGGCTGATCCCGACGGCTGTGGGGTCACCGCTCGGTGCCCTGGGAGTGTGAGTCCGCCCGCCTCCTGGCCCTGGGCCCTTTCCCATGTAATGTGCGTCTCTAAGTTATTTTTAACCTGCTGGCCTGAGCACAGAGCTTTCTGCCTTAAAGGTGCAGTTGTGCAGGGGATTTGGGGAGCTGTGTCCACTCTGGGCTGCGTGCCCTTGAGCCCTCTGGTTTTTGGGGAGGAATTAGCCTAGCAGCTGCTGGTTTGGGGGGTTATTGGGTCCTGCGGTGGGCTGCGGTGCTGGGGGGACGCTCCAAAGAGCCAACGGCCGCCGTGAGAGCTGTCGCCCTGACTTCCCCAGCCCACCGATGTTATGAAAGGGGAAGGTTCTGCTGTGACTGAGGGACTGTGGGGCCTGTGTGACCGAGGCACGAGCGTGGGATGTGGGCACTGCCCTCAGTGCTGTTTCCTTTCCCCCGCCAGACTCAGCGTTGCATCTTGTTGAATAAAGTTGGATGAATGAAAAAGGTGACGCGTGCTGTGACTGTGCTTCATGCAGCTGCCTCGGGGAGGGGTGGTAAGGGTTTGGGGCCAAGGGAGAGGGAAGCTGCTGCCCTGTGGGTGATGGGGTGAGCATGGGCACCCCCCGAGTTCCAGTTGTGCTGCTGCTCGTGCACTGAAAGCCCAGTCCTCCCTGCTATGGTGTCCTGTCCCCTTGAGCCCACCTTCAGCCCAGGGGCTGTCACGGGGCCACGGTGGCACAGGTTCCAGATGGCTCAAAGCAGAGCTTGCCCTCACGGCCAGCCTCTCTGTCCTGACTCTGCCGCAGATAAACCCAATGGAGGCCGTGGAGCTGCTCACGGCTGCATAATAGGTGGAAATGAGCCACAGATAAAGGCACACAATGCGGCTGGGGCTGTTGTTTAGTTTCTCCGGCCAAGCCAACCCAGGGCAGAGCCTGCTCACTGCTGAGGGCCTCTTCAGTGAGGGTGGGACAGACTAAAAATACCCTGGAGAAAATGAAATATGGGTGATACTGGGCGATATCGCTGCCATCGGCCACTGGAGGAAGCGGAGAGGGAGGCACCCGACTGTGCTGCCCTCGGCGCAGAGCCTGGGCCGGTGGCTGAGCCTGACCTTGGCTCCCTGTTCTGCTGGGGATGAGGGGCGTAAAATCCCCTGGGGTGGAGGTCTGGGGTGCTCAGCATTAGCTTTCAGCCCTCCCCTGCGCCCTCTGTGAGGATGCTGGGGCAGATCCCCCCTGGAGGCACCCTGCCCTGCTCCAGCCGCTGCCGGGGGGGACCCCCAGGGCATCCCAGCGCAATGGGGGACCACAGCCCAGCGCTCACCAGGCACCAGCAGAGCTGCAAAGCCCCGCAGCACTGCGGCTTTCTGGGGAGAGCAGCCCGGCACGCTCGGCTGGGAGGAAATGCCCGTGTGAAAGGTAACGGTGCAGCCGTGCCGCATGTTTACCACTCACCTCCCCTCTCCTGGGCTGATATTTTTGTTGGCACGGGGGGGAGCATCACGCTTTTCCGAACAGTCCCGCAAGGTGGAAAACAAGACAGCCGAGAGCCGCCTTGCCTGGACACAGTGCCCAGCCGCAGGCGCTGCGCAAACACGGCTCCGGCCCCGCTATTGTTCCCGTGTTGTGACAAGGCGGCTCGGGGTGGCCGCCGTGACCCCGGCGCCACCGGGACATGCCCGCAGCGCACGCCAACATCAACAGCGAGGGGCTCACCTGCGCAGCGGGGCCGGGGAGGGGGCGGCAGTGGGGGCCGGTGCTGGCAGCAGCCCCCCAGAAGGCGGGCGGGCTGCCCTTAGGCAAATAAAAGTTTGCAGCTGATAAGGGCACGGGCTGGCCCGGTGAAGCCCTTTGGCACAGCCCGGGGACAGATAGCGGCGGGCCGGACACGCACGGCCGTTCTCACACCTCCACGCTCCCTCCTGAGTAAACAGGCTCCTCCGGTCTCTTTCTGGGAACAGCGCTCGCTGCCCCAACGCACGGCCCCGTACCACGATGCTGAGCCCTGTGGTGGCACGGGCAGCCGGGGGGCTGCGGTTAGGGGCTCCCTGTGGGCACACCCGAGACCCCGCTCCGGGTCCAGCTCTGGGATAACGGGCAGCGAGCACAGCCCTGAGTACGTGCCACGATGAGCGGGCACGGGGACCCACCTTAGCCTGCAGCAGCTCCCTGGGTAGAGCCGTGGGGTGGGAGTGCCGTGGGGCTGTTCCCGTGGCCACTCAGGCCACTCAGCCCCACGCTGGCACTGCCCTTGGCATGGGTTTTGGGGGAAGGCAGCTTTTGTACCCCCACCTAAAGAGGTCTGTGGAGTTTATCCCAACCCAAGGCTGGATGTACTTTCCAAGGCGCAGCAGCAGCCCCCCAGAACTGCGACTGCGAGTGAGAGCTGCCTGCCTGCGCTGCGACACACAGCACAGGAGCCAGGCTGCCTTCATCGGCAGGGCGCAGGCAGCACTGTGGGACAGCTCCCGCATCCTCAGCTCCTGGAAGAACGCGAGCACCCAGAGAGGGATGTGACGTGGCTGAAGGAGCGAAAGGAAGAGGGAGAGAGGTGGACAGACAGATGGATCCGCACCTGACGGTCAACAGCCTGAGTCTGGGAGCACACAGGTGGGGGGCGTTCCGTGGGTGCGTGGCCAGCACTGCTATGCACCCCTCTTCTGCTCGCCAGCGGTTCGGGAGGATGCTGGGGGGGTGGGTGGCCTCTTGGAGCACCCCCCTGAGTCAGGCAAGGCTTTGGGGCAACTCTGCCAGCCCTGGGACCCTAATTCCTGCTGGGGACGTTGGTCTAACACCAACCACGGCCCCCAAGAGCCTGCACCAGTGACTCTGCCCCATGGCCAAGGGTTTACAGGGAGGTTCCTGCCCTCCTCCCTGTTCGGACCAGTCCATACTGGGCTCCCCCTGCACTATCCTGCCCTGGGCTGGGGAGAGGAGCCGTGAGGGCTGCCACAGCATGTCACGCCTGCAAGGTTCTGCCCAAGGCGCTGGCAGAGCACCAAGGAGTTTATTTTTAAGCTTTCCCAGCGTACAGAAAAGAGCAAGTGTCTAAATCTGACCCGCCGCAGCGGGAGCAAAATCACAGCTGAGAGGGGAGGAAAGGCAGAGGGCTGGGCAGGGGGATGCTGGCTGGGGCCACAGCACGGTCCCCTCGCCCAGTGGGGCCCCGTCCATGCTCAGGGCTCTGCCCGCAGCTCCCCAGTGCCCCGTTTTGCGCAGCCCCTCCGCGGGAGAGGGCGCGGGCAGGAGCATCCTCCTGGGCCAGGCATGGACCCCGAGCCCTGGCACCCCCTGCCCACAGCACCCACCATCGAGGTAACACCAAACCAGGTACAATCCTGCCCTGATCAGCACCGCTGCCAACAGTGCACAACGAAGGAAAAGCAAACCCCAAACAGCTCCCTTCCTCCCCCTGGCCCGTCTGCGGCGCGGGGTTATATTTAGCCCTCCACGCGCGGGCACGGCAGACAATGCAGCGGCGTGTGAGAACCGTGAGCGGGAGGAAACACGCTCAATAGCCCCGATGACTTCCCGCATCCTGACATTGTCGCTCCCCTCCGTCCGCTTCCTCGCGCAGAGGCAACGGGACTGCAGCGCCCGGCACCCCATGCCCACCCTGGGATGGGGCCTGCCCCTGCCAGCAGCTCAGGGCATCGTCCCAGTGCAGCTCCGGGAGAGCAGAGGCTGCTGCCTGGATAGCCGGGGGCTTTTCCTGGCACAGGGAGGTTGGCGTGGTCTAAAAGCAAGGAGCTGTGGTGGCCCCGGGGTGCTGGGGTGGGGATTCAGCCCTGAGCTGTAGTTGCAAGAAGAGACGATGCTGAGTGGGAAGGCAACATGTCCCACTGTAGCTGTCCCGGGCCAGGATGGCTCGGTGCAGAGCAGAGCAGCTCCTCTCTCCCAGCGCTTCAGGGCTTTTGCGGGCCGTAGAAAGGAGCCGTCGGGCGCAGCATGGCAGACCTGTGCCGTGGGGCTGTGGCAGGAAGAGGCGAGATGAGGCGGCTGGGAAAGGACTTGGCTGTGCTCTGGGAAAGGCAAAATTAGAGCCTGGGAAAACAGCCTCGGCTGGCCAGGGCAGGGAGGATGCACTGGTTGGGGGGGGACATGCTATTTGCTCTCCACTGCAGCCGGGTGCATGCATACCCTAGGTGCCCCGGGGTGACTACGCTGCTCCAGGACGGGACACAGGAGTGCGAGTCCCCGTGGGCCCCAGCTCCCCGCCTCCAGCTCCCTGCACAGCCCCTCTCCTTCCCAAAGCATCGTTGCTCCGGGCCTTCAGGAAAGGACCGATGGCTCTGAGCAGCCCTTGGGCCGTCGCCGGTCGCTGCGTCCCCATCCCCGCACAGCTGCTGCGTCCCTGCTCTGAGCTAACCGGACGTCCGCTGCGGCCGAGCCGTGCCGAGCCGTGCCGAGCGGCCGGTGGGCCCCCCCTACCCCTGCCGGCACAGCAGCTGTCCTGGCCCCCAGCAAGCTGGGGTGCAGCCTGGCCCCACCACGGCTCCGGCTCGCTCCCTGCATCCTGCCTCCGGAAACCACCACCTGCTCCTCTCACGAGCTCTTCGTGATGGACCCCCGGGAGCAAACCTGGCCTTGGGCAGGGCAGAGGGTCAGCCCGGGAGCTGCGGCTGCCCTCGGAACCGGCCCGGAGGAAGCAGCAAGGCAGCAGGGCCGTGCCAAGAGCGCACCAGCTGGCTTGCCCCCCCCCGAGCCTGGGGCACGGCCACCACGGGCTGGGCAGGGACAGGCAGCACTTCTGCAGCTGCTGGATTCGGTCCCTGCTCCGTGGCACAGGGCAGCCGCAGCCGGCCCCGGCCACAGGGACTTCCCCAAAGCTGGACAAGCCCTGGGAGGATGCTCTCCGGCAAAATGCCGGCCTCCAGGACAGGCGTGGGACTCCCTTGCCTGGGGACAGGCTCCCCTCCTCGCACGGCCCTGCACGTGCGGCTGGCAGGGCTCCTTGCCACACTCCTGCTGCAGTGAGTGCCCGGCTGTGCTGTGCTGGGAACAGCTGGATTACAAATGCGCTGGACCACAACAAGGATGTGCGCTTCAGCGCTTGTGTGCCGGCTCGGGAAGCCAGTTTTTTGCCATAATGGTTTATTCAACAAAGCTTCCTCTCACTCTTCATGAGCCACTGTGGCTGCTCACCCCAGCCCCGAGTGCTTGCCGGCTCCTATTCTTGTCCAGCCGGCGCTTCCCAGGCAGCACATTGTTGGGATTCAATGGGAGGAAGGGTGGGTTTACGGTACCAAGGGTTTAGGAGAAAGGCAACTGGTCTCTGGGAAGCGGTTTCACCCCTGCCCCAGCGCCTGCGGGGAACCAGGGCCCCACAGCAACGCCGGTGTCTGCCGTGGGGACGGACAGGCATCCCCAGACACACGGAAACCAGCTGGAAACGTGGCGGGACCAGCAAGACCACCATGGCAGGAGCAGGGCAGGGGCTGCCCAGCCAGGTGCCATCGGTACCTCCGCAGCCACCGTCGGGGCTCAACCCTTCCCAAGGACATTGCTCCATCGCCACGCCGGAGCAGCCCCCCCGACCGACACCGCGTGGGCCCAGGGGAGGAAGCAGCACAGCGAGGCCCCGACAAAGCCCGATTGTGCCCGGCCGGCCCTGGGAACAGGCAGATCAATGGGCTATAAACAGCCAAGGGAGCTGCTCCGTCGTGGGGTGAACAAAGGCATTTCGGAAGACGTTTCCGAGCTGGGTCTGGCTGGTCCCAGCTGGGGGAAGGGACGGGACCGTTCCCACCCTGGTGCACAATAGGGAACAGCCGTCACCCAGCATCGCCCCGCAGCTGGGCTGGGAAAGCGAGAGGCCAAGGGCAGGGGCTGGCTCAGGGGACAGTGCCAGCCTGCCAGGGGCACCGGGGCGGTGGCACGAGGGGTGCCGTGAGCCCTAGTGCAGGAGGCGGCAGCGGGGCAGGGCTGGGACAGCCTCTGCATCGCCCCTCGCCTCCTCCCGCGCCTAGAAGCCTCAGCTGCCCTCGCACACCGCGACAGCAAAGGCCTGCGAGTTCCCGGCAGTGCCGGGCTCTGAGCCCGGCCGGAGGGCAGCGATCCAGCCCAAGGACAGCAGGTCGGGAGGTAAACACAGCCGGGCAGCGCTGGCAGTAAAGCTGTCAGCGGGGCAGGAGCTGGCCCCGAGGAAGCAGGACGGAGCAATGCGAAATGCTGAACTGGCTGCTGACCTCAGGACTTTGCACCAGACATGACAGATTTATCATCCCCAGGAGGGGAAGGCCGGGCTGGGGCAGCAGCGAGGCCTCGCTCAGGCACCAGGGGAAAAAACAAGCCAGGAGGCAGCGATAACCCCGGCTACGGCCCCGGCACACTGCCGGCAGCGAGCAGCAGCGCCGTTACCGGCTGGCCCTGCTTGGGCAGCTCTCACCGGGGTTTGGTCCTGCTGCGCTGGTGATGCCCGAGGCTGGAGGGGACGCCGGCCACCGGTCCCCACCGCTCGCTGCCAGCCTCTCCCGCCCCGCGCTGCCCTGCTCAGCAGCCCAGCAGGACCCCCCCCGGCCCCCGGCACCCCACCCAGCGCTGCCACAGCCCTTCTTGTCTAGATAAGGAGGTCGAAGGGAAGCAGATGACGTGGCCGGGGGAGCCGGGAGGGAGGCACAACCACAGCACGGGCTGGGATTCCAGTGCCTCCCCCTCCTTCCTGCCCGCCACCCTGCTGCCAGGCCCCAGGTCAGTGCGTGGGCAGGGACAACGATGGCATTTCTCCCGTTGTAGAAGGAGTTGCTTCCTGAAAACATGGGGAGCAGAAACACTCTCTGAGCCAGGGTTAGGGCCAGGTGCTGATGCAGAAGACACAGAGGCCCAAGGACTGACAGAAGTTTATTCTGGCTGTTCCCGTACAGGGCAGAGATCTCCCCTTTCTCTACACGCCAGCCCAAAGTCACTGCCACACTTGGAGCTCCATGACGGAAGCAGGGCCAGGACTTCCACCTCCCGCTGTCCCCCTTTCTGGCTGCAAAGCCTGGGGATGATGCAGAGGGGTTCCCCAGAGATCTGCACTGCTGCTCAGGCTCCCGTGGGCGTACCGCGCAGCGTGGTGCTGTGGCCGGGGTTTGCAAAGAGCCATGGGAGAGCTGTAAGCAGGACGGCGGGTCCTCCTGCTGCAGGCGGTTAGCACGGCCCCCGCACCGTGTCACTCAGGTCCAAGTTTCTTCTATCTTCACGCCATGGAAGAAAGCAAAACTAACGAGACGTGGGTGGAACCAGGCCGCGAGGGTTCCGTGGTGCAGGGGCCGGGACAGGCCGAGAGCTGATGAGTCGCAGACGCGCTCCACCTCCAAAGCATGGCTCCCCGCCCGCCCTGCCGCAAAGGCGGTCTGGGCGCTGTGTCTTGAGCACGTCCGTGGGGTGGGCAAACCCCGACTGCGAGGGCCCCGGGGGGGGTGAAGAGCAGCAGCGGGCACCCCGTGCCGCCCAGCTACGGGCCGCTGCAGGGGCAAGGCCGGCGGCAGACGTGCAGGTGACAGGGCAGGCCCCAGCACGGTGCTGCGGGGCACAGCCCTCCGGCAGCCGGCCCCAGCCCCGGGGACAGCCGCTGCAGGGCACCGCGTTCGCCCAGACAACTTTATTAACTCTTTTCCGGGCGGTTCCTGTTCAGCACGGCCCGAGGGGCGAACTCCAGCTTGTCCTTCAGGCTCACCACCTTGGTCAGGTCCTTGCCCGCGATCTCCTGCAGCTTGCGGTCCTCCCGCTGCTCCGAGATGCTCTTCTCCTCCTCGGCCGTGGGCGGCGGGTCGCCGCGGAGGAACCGCTCCAGGTGGTAGCCCACCAGCCCCACCACGAAGGCCACCGGGAAGGTGACGTACGGCGCCTTGGAGCGCACGGCCGCCCAGAGCACGGACCACATGGCGCCGGCGGCTGCGCCCGGCGGGGGCCGAAACGCGGCGCTGACAAGGCGGGCCCGGCCCCCGGCGGCGCCCGAGGCCTGCGG
>VZTL01062356.1:26565-36582 GCA_013400535.1 Scopus umbretta | reverse complement strand
CACCCCTCTCCCGCCCCACGGACACAAAGGGGCAGCAGACGGGGGGAAAGGCGAGCCCGATGCCGGCCGTGTCCCGCGGAGAGGTGGCCACTAGCCTGGAGTAACCAAAGTCACCTTTATTAATTGCGGCGGTTCGTTACAATAAAAAGGGAGCCACGTGTCACGGTCACTGCACGGCGCTGGCCGGGGCGGGGGCCGGGGGGCCCTTCCCAGGCACGTCCCTAAATCTGGGGTGCGGGGGGAGCGGGGTAGGAAGGGCTCTGGGTGGCTGAGCAGGCGCTGCCATCCCGGTGTTTAGCACCAACAGACCCCCAGGGCGAGGGACCCCCGGCGAGGCGTCCCCCTGCTTGGGGGGGCATGTCCCTGCGACACGGGGGGCATGAGCTGGGTCCCCCCAGCTGCCATCCCGCCGCCCTGCCTGAGGGCCCCGGGCAAGGTTTGGCCCCGGATTTCGGGAGCCGCCCGGTGCCCACCGGCCCTGCCTGGGGGGGTGGCTGGTGATGCTGCGTGGGACTGCTGGCGTGGTGGGGTGGGGGACAGGGATGGCGTCCTCCCCCCTTCTGCCACCAGAAAGGACACTGGGGGGGGACAGGATGCTTGGAGAGGGACTGGGGACAGCGACAGGTACAGGGACGGGGCAAATGCAGCCTCCTGCCGCGCCACACTGCTCTGCCCTGGAGGGGACCTTTGGGGACCCCCCGCCCTGCTCCCAGGTCTGTGCGCAGCGATGGGGGAGCTGGGAGCAGCAGCATCCCGGGGTGTCCCTTGGCCCCGCGAGGCACCAGGCGCACAACGACCGCGTCCTGGGGTGTCTCAGCCCCGCGGGCCACCAGGAGCTCGGGGAGAAGGGGTGACCCCCCGGGGTGGCCTCTAGCAGCCCTGCACTCGAGGGGCAGCTGCCGGCCATGTCCACGCTACGTCCCACCCGCCGGCACCGAGCCCGGCCTGGGGCAGAGCCGCCGCGGCCCCTGGCACCGCGGGTGCAAACAGGCTGCGGGCAGGTCTCCCCACCGCTGCCGCCTCGCTCGCGCATCAGAGAAGCAGCTCCCACCGGCGGCGAGGCTCCGGGGGGACCGCATCCCCCGTCCCTGGCTAGTGCCGTGCTGCAGAGGTGCTCCCAGACTCCAGGCTGGCAGGAGGGAAGGATGGAGGGATGGAGGGACAGACTGATGGGGAAGGAGGGCTGAGCGGGATGGGGAGAAGCGCATCGCGATGCTCCGTGCGAGGGAAGCGGGGCGGCTTGCCGTGACTGGGGGTTTCTGCTGCTCTGGTCCGTCCCACCAGCCAGAACACAGCGCTGGTCACGTGTAGTTTCTGGTTTATTCCTCAGGTTATATTTATATACGTATATAGGGGAAGGAGCCCTGGGTCCCCCATGGCACCCGAGCCGGAGGCAGGCAGGGCAGCGTGGGGGAGCCCCTTCTCCCCGCCACGTCCCAAAGCCTCGTGCCGGCAGGGCCGGGGAGCGGGGCTGGGGGGGCTCCGGCCGGGTGGGTGCTGGAGGCCCGTCCCCGCTGCGCGCTGGGGATTGCACCGAGTACAGAGAGGTGGGGGGCCTGCCTGCAGCCCCCTCCCCTCCAGGCCGGTGGGGCCGGAGGCTGAGGGTCACCTCTCTTTCGTTTGGGACGCAGGCTGGGGGGGGTGCAGAAGGGCTGGAGGGGTGGGAAGGGGACAGAGAGCTGGGACACGGCCCCAGGAAGGGCAGAGGGAGGGAGAGCCCCGGACCCCGGGAGAGGCTGGCAGGGGCATGCGGGCGGGGGACAACGGGACGGGGCAGAACTGGGCTTGTGTTCACCCACCGTCGGATCCACGAAAGGTCTAAGATAGAAAAGAGAGAAGCTGTGAGCGGGGCCAAGAGCTGCCCCAGGGTGTCCCCGCGGCCCCCCATCACAGTGAGCTACGGCCGCGCCGTCCAGTCTGGGTAGAAAAGCGGAGGCTGCGGTCACAGCCGGGTCTGCGCCTCGGGGATGTAGATCTCGATGCTGTCCGCGCTCTCGGTGGCCGAGCTCTGGCGGAAGGAGGCAGCTCGCTTGGCTGCCAGGAGCCGCTTGCGGGCCTCCTGCCGCTGCCGGTCCACCGAGTCCAGGGAGCGCTCCTTCACTGGATGCACCTTGGAGCGCGGCGGCTTCTTTGGTATCGGGGGAGGCACCTTCTTCTCCTCCTGCACAGAAAACGGGGGCTTCAGGGAGAATGCAAGGCCGGGACCTCCAGGGAGCGGGCGTCCCGGCAGGCTTGGCACAGCCAGCGGGTGTGCGGGACACGTGCACCTCTGTGCACCGTGCTGCCGTGGGTGGCAAAGCCAAAACCACAGCGAGACATCTCCATGCCACTCCTGCACCGCGCTGAGTCGTGAAGCAGGGCTGAGTGTCCCTTTGTCCGTCTGCATGGGCATGAAGGCACCCACGGTGTGTTGTCCCTGCCCGTGCAGAGACCCTGCCTGGCCCTTTGCAGGCAGCACTGCCTGGAAACACCCAGCGAGCCAGCTGCGAGACCGCAGCGGGGGAACAGCCCCTTCTTTAGCCTCATTTTTTCCAGATCTTTGTTTTTCAAGTGTTTGCTAAAAGCAGTTGGCAGCGACAGCCCAGCAGCAGCAGTTTGGTCACAGATGTGCTTGGGGAGAAGGGAGGAAGAGGTGACAGGGGACAAGTGCCAGTGGCAGAGCCCTGCCCTTACCTTGGGCTCCACGATCTTCCACCCATTGGCCTTGAGCTGCTGGAGCTCCGCGAACTTCATGCTGACATCCTCGATGGAGAGCTGCAGGAGGTCCCAGAAGCCGGCCAGGTCTTGGAAGGTGGGCACAGGGAATGCATTGGGGTCCTGCGGGGACAGAGTGTCATCCACATCTGCCCACAGGACATCGTCCCTGCTGGCCACGCGGCCATCCCACCCCCACTCTGCTGGGGGCTCTCCGTCTGGCTCTCCCCCGGGGCGTTACAAACTCCCGTTTCCACCGGCTAAGGGTACGAGACTCCCCGCCCGCCATGGCTGACCCCGTGGCACCGCTGCCCGGCACTCACCATGTTCTGCTGGCAGAGACGGTAAAACTGCTGCACCTTCTGGGACATGAGGAGCTGGGCGCTGCCCACGGCACTCCGGATCTTCTCCAGGACTGGTGGGGGAGAGCAGACGGTCAGTGCTCCCGGGGGCATGGAGCCTCTCCCACGTGCAGCAGGGACCTGCACCCCCTCAGGGGCAGCGGGACAGCTCGGATCCCCCCAACCTGCACGGGGTCTCCTCACTCCTCTGGAGCCCGCTAGTCCCAGAGGGTTTCCCAGTGTTTCTTGCCCCCACTCAACCTCTTTAGCCTTGGCAGGGGAGGTGCTCCGAGGTGGTCCCAAGGTGGGAGCGCTGCAGGACTGTGGCTGTGCCTCCCAGCCCCGTGGGAGCCCCAGTCCCTCCCAACCCCACAAATCACCCCGACTCACTCTCCTCTGGCAAGTCATAGTCCTCGGCCTCCCTCTCCATCTGCTGGCACCAGCCCTCCATCTTCTCCACCTCCGCCTGCAGCAGTTTGATGAACCATTCCCCATCGCGGTGGCAGGGGGAGGCGCGGCCGGAGTCGGGGAGGCTGCGGGAGCCCCGCTCCACCCAGGCGTCCCGCCGGGGCACCTCCACGGTGTCGTACTGCAGCTGGTAGTCCTCCCGGTACGCCCACTGCCCCTGCGTGTGCACTGTCTTGTACACTGCATACTGCCGGCCGGATTCGGGCTCCGAGGAGTGCCGCTGGAAGGGGCGCCCGAACTGCAGGGCTTTGTCCTCTGTGGCCACAGCCAGGCCGGCGAAGCCCTCCAGCTCCAGGTCTGCCTGCACACCCGCCGTCACGCTGTTGGAGCGCTTGAAGCGCGCTCGCCTGGGGAGAGCGAGAGCGCGTGGGGACCCTCACAGCTAGCGAGGACAGCCCTGCTAGCCCATCCCCTGGCCGGGCGCTGTCACGGGCAGGGTGAGGGGTGCCCACAGGCAGGATGAGGCGGGGGACGCCGGTCTGGACCGCTGAGCTTTCGGGGCCACGGGGACAAGCCTGAGCAGCAGCAGCCCACCTGTCCCTCATCTCCTCTGCTCTTAGCCCGTTTCCATGGCTACCGGCACTGGACCGAGGACGGAGAGAAGTGGGCAGTAGGGCTGCATGGGCACCTTGCCGGAGCTCCCCTCCCACGGGCCGGGCAGGTCCCGGCACATGGCGCTCCCACCCCGGCCAAAACGTCATGTGTTGTTGCAGAAAAGCCCAAAGGTTTCATCTGCGCCTGGGCCGGGTTCAAAGCCCAGGGCTGAGCCCCAGCAAAGGAGACCCGAGCGCAGGGCGGGAGCAGGGGAGCCCCTTCCCCGGGCAGCCCGTTCGCAGCAGCGCGGCGCGAGGGCAAAGGGAAGGCCAGATCCTGCCCCAGGTGTGGGCAGCTGGCCCGGGTCAGGGACGGGGCTGAGCTCTGGGGGGCTCAGCTGGAGGAGAGAGGGAAAAGATGCTGTGGGGCAGCTCAGGGAGCCCCGGGGGGACCCAATCCCCTGGTGCAGCGAGCGTGGCAGGTCTCAGCCCAGCCCAGCCCTGCGGTACCTTTTGTCCTCCTCCACCTGCACTCCGATGGAGTGGAACTCCCTCTGGCTCCGGCTCTCCGTGTCCGAGTCGGAGATGGCCTCGACCTGCCGAGGGGCAGAGGGAGAGCGCTGGAGGGCGGCCCTGAGGTGCGGCGCGGGGGCTCAGCATCGCCCACACCGCTCGGGCAGGCTCGGAGCTGGCTCCCAGCCCACAGGGAGGAGCGAAGCCCACCTGGACGCCGATGGAGGGTCGCCACTTCCGCTGTCGAGCCAAGCTCCTCAGCTCCTCCCGTCCAGGGATGGCCTTGATGATGAGCGTGGAGGGCTTGGGAGCGGCGCGGGGCTGGACCGGAGGCAGGTTGAGGGCCACAGCCGTCACCTTGGAGCTCTCCAGACTCTCGGCCGAGTTGCAACGGGCCGTGGCATCTTTGGACCAGGCGGGGCTGCGGGCGAGCTCGCCGGGCAAGTAGCTCTCATGGGTGGACTCGGTGCTGCTCTGTGCCGTGACAGAGATGAGGGGTTTGGCTTTGGTTCCTGGAGGGATGGGAGGTGGAGCTTTTCTGTAACTGAAGGCTGTTGTGGGAGAGGCGCAGGACGAAAAGGCGCGTGAAAATACAGACACTTGCTCATTTCCCGCCGCGAACGGGGGCCCCGAGGGAATGTTGCCCACCTCCTCCCACAGCGTGGGGCTTGTCGTTCCCCAGGGTTTGCACCTCAGCTGGCTGAGATCCGAGCTGGAGCTCAGAGGGGTCATTTGGCCAGCTTATCCCCAGAAAAGGATCAGAAAGCACCCCCAGACCCACGATGGCCAAGCTGCTGCAGCACCCAGCAAGGGACAGAGATGGGGAAAGAAGTGGAGGGAAGGAGGGAATGGCAGACGTGTGCTGGGGGCACAGAGCAGCCCCTCGACCGTGACTGAGCCATGAGCGGGATGCTCGCGCCCTGTACCGGGGGCGGCACGGGGCCGGAGGCAGGAGGGGGGGCGGCAGCAGCCCCGGGTGCCCAGGCAAGCAGGGAGGGAGATGCAGGGGTCCCTCGCGCGGCCGAGCCCCCACCACCCCCCGGGACTCACAGGTGCTGGGCTTCAGGATGCTGCTGGTGATGGGTGGCCCGGCAGGGGCCGACATGGAGAAGAGCGAGAGGCAGTCGTCGTCCTGGGAGCAGCCCGCCTGGATGGCCCGCAGGTAGCTGTGGCTCCGCATGCGGAAGCAGCCGGGCAGGTCCAGCGCCTCCACGGCCTGCGACTCCACCTCGCCGAACACCGACTCGCAGACGGCCTCGAACTGGTGGTTGAGCTCGTCGTTGATCTGAGGAGAGCGGCGGGTGAGGCTAGGGGCGGTGAGCCGGGACCGGCGTCGAGCAGGGCAGGAGATGCTCAGAGGAGGATCCGCCACCCCCCCTGCCCCAACCTGCCCCGCGGCACCCGTGACACGGGACCCTACCTGGCCGGTGGTGAAGGAACGCCCGTAGCCCTGTCCCCGCGGGAGCATTCGCGGTGGTGTGCAGCAGCTGGGACAGTTACAGATATATGAATCAGAATAGTGCCTACTTGCAAACCTAATGAGAGACAGTGGGAATAGAAGGGATCGCACCAAAAGCAACACATTCGAGCAGAGCATTCGGAAATGCAGCCGCAGCGATGCTCCCGCCGGCCACTGCCGCTGTCCCCTCTCCTAACTGCCCCAAAACGCTGTCCTGGGGGTACAGACCTGTCCCCCAGCGGTGCGGGGCCACAGAGGGGTACACAGCAGGGCCAGGGATGAGGAGCCAGCCTGTCACCTGGCCGGACGGGGGTGACATCCCAGTCATTGCCTTTTCAACCTCCTCCCCAAGCTTTGCTCATGGCTGCAGCAGCGGGTCCCATCCCAAAGGCCAGCACAGCCGCATCCCCCCGCCGTGCCCACCAAGGGCAGCTACAGCTCCCTGGGAGCCCCAGCCCACAGCCCGCTGCCACCCACAGTGCTGAGACAGGGCTGGGAGGCGACAGCCCTTACTTGGTCCTGGCCTGGTCGGCGCTGGAGGAGCGGCGGTAGCTGTCTCGCCGCGTGGCCGCCCTGGGCGATACTTTGGCGCTGGCGTCCGAGTCGGCACTGTCCTCATCGCCCATGGCCTTGATGTAGCTGCCGCTGCGCATCCGCCGGCAGGGGATCTCCCCGTCCTTGCCCACCGCTGGGTACCCTCTCCACTCATCCTGCGGCACCTGGGGCAGGAGGCAAGCGTCAGAGGACGTGGTGGCCAGGCTTCCGTGGTCGGGACACAGAGCCGAGCCCCACGCCTGCTACAGGGCACGTGCCAGCCTGAGCCTGGCGTGCATGCATGGCCCAAACCCAGTATGTGTGCACAGCCCAAGGCCGATGCACATGCTGGCACGGCTCCCCTGCCCTCCCCACGGCACCCCAGAGCTGCACGGACAGACCCCGGGAGCTCTGACTCCCTGGGAAAGCCCCTAAACCCAGGAGAGCTGATCCCTCCTAACAGCCACAGCTCCCCGTGCCCCGTGTGGAGCCATTCCCAAAACGTGGGGCAGCGCAGCCGCTCCCACCTTGCAGCCCCCCCAGCAGGCACGGCTGGGCCAAATCCCACCCATGCCAGTGCAGCCGTCCAGCTGATGTAGTGGCTGCCAGTCCCGCCACGCGCCGCTGACGCCAGCAGCACGGGGTCCTTACCGGGCCGCGGCAGGGGGACGGTGTCCCCCAGGCCCCGCAGGGGGGGTGGTGAGGCCAGCACCCTGCCCTGATGCCCTCGCTGCTGGCAGAGAGGGGTCCCCGCCACCCCCCGCCCCCGGCCAGCACAGCATTGCCGCTCTCTGTCTCCTTCCCCGGGGAAAGGGAGAGAAGAGTTAATTAGTTTTTAATTGGAAGGGGGGGTGACCTAGAAGGGAGCCTGGTGAGGAGGCAGGCGGTGGCGCTCGGCCAGGCGCAAGTGGGATAAAAGCCGCGAGGAGGGAGCAGGCGCAGGGCCACCAGCAGCTCCAACCAACAGAGCCGGTCTGACCCCAAATCCAGCGGGCACGAGGCAGGAGGCGGCAGACGGGGCTTCGCACTGCTGGCAAGGGGACAGTGGGGACCAGCGTGGGACCCCGGGGGCCAGGGCACAGGCACTGGGGACACGCAGCGGAGCTGGAGCACCCCCACAGTGCCCCAGGCCGTTGGGATGTGGAGGGACCCAGCCCCAGCTCGCCCCACGGCATCGCCGGCCGCGGTCCCCAGGGTGGCAGCCCCCCGCCCTGCCTGGCTCCTCACCTGCAGGTACTGGTACGCTCGGTCTTTGGCCTTTGCTTCCTGAAGCATCAAGGTCTTCTCGGTGCCGCTGGTGCTGGGGTAGGCTTCCCGGGCCTGGCTGACAGTCATGGTGTGCCAGGCGCTCCTCTTGAGCGTCTGGCCGTCCAGAGACATGGACATGCCGGCACAGGCCAGGCATTTTCCTTCCCCGCCACCCTTTAGACTCTTCAAGGTCAAGTCTCTGAAGGCACTTTCGGGAGCGTCCACACAGTACTGGGTGCCCTGGTCGGCAGCATGCCGGCCGGACACCATGTAGCTGCTGTCGCTATCCAGGTTGTCGTCGGAGCTCCACCAGCCCATCATCTTGGACCGGTGCCGGGAGTCCACCTTGCGGTCTTTGCTCTTGCTGCGCTTGCCGTGGCGGGACTGGTGGTGGTGATGGTGGTGGTGGTGGTGGTGGTGGTAGCCGTCCCCGCGGCCGTCCATCTTGGTGCCGTTGTAGTCCCGCTTGGCCGGCGCCTCCAGGGAGTGGGACTTGGCGAAGAGCTTCTGGACGGAGTGGACGAGGTGGCGGATGCGGCTGGGGCTCTCGCTGCGGGGCTCGGCGCCGCCGGCCCGGGGGTACTGCAGCGTGTGGAAGCCGTCGTGGTGCAGCGGCAGCTGCTTCTCGAACTGGTCCAGCAGCGTGGGGGGCAGGCGGTTGATCTTGCTGGCGGGGTGGGCGGTCGCCATGCATTCGTCGCAGGAGTCGTAGGGCTGCTGCGCGTGGTGCATCCTTGGGAAGGTGCTGCTGGCGCTGGCGGAGGGCGGCTCGCTCAGGGGCCCGCCCGGACACTCGCTGGCCGCGCCGGGGCTCCGCACCGGGCAGTAGGGATGCTCCAGGGAACACGGCTCGCTGGGGCTAAGGAGGTACGGCAGCCGGCCCTCGGGGCAGTGCTGGACGTAGTCGGCGGGATGCTCGCAGTCCTCTGGGATGCAGCGGCAGCGGTGGCCGGAGGAGGGCTGTGCCTGGCTACGCTCCCCATGGTAGCCCTTCATGGTGTCAGCACCCACCCCGTAGCCTCGGCATCCTGCAGGGTTGTCCCTGCGGGCTCATCTGTGGGGACAGGGACAGGCACAGCGTCAGGATCCCCTCTGCACCCCACCGCCGGCAAAACGTTGGGGCTATCCCGCAGGAACCGACCGAGGGGGCTGGGAAGCTCCCAGGGCAGGATCTGGCCCCACCTGAGCCTGTGTGAAGCCAGGCTGGAGTGTCAGGAACCTGGCTGTCCGTGGGGCGATGGGGGCACAGTGCCGGGGCCAGGCACCTGGGATCACCCCTGGCTGCTTGGAGGGGGCAGTGCTAAGAGGGGAGCAGGAAGGAGAGGCACCGCCGGCAGCGATGCAGGCAGCGCGGGGCCTGCAGACGGCGAGGGAGGACATGCTGCCATCATCAGAAACTTGTTTTCTTCTCCGACACCAAATATTATGAAGTGTTTCTCCATTAGGAAAACGGTTCTGGCTGAGTTTTTCAGCCGTTGCGATTCACAGAGCCGTTAATGAGCTGCTGCGGGGCGCGGGGGGGCCGTGCTCTGATGTCTCCATCCAGCCCATCCTCCCTGCGCGGCCCCAGCCACGGCGCCCGCCTCTGGACGGAGACCCAGGACCTGCCGCCCCACCAGCCCCCACGGCCCTGCCAGCCCCCACGGATGGAGAGCCAGGGAGACGGCTATGGGGCATCCCCACGCAGAAGCAGGAGGATGGACGGCGTCGAGCCAGGCTGAGCCCCGCACCGGCCGCCGGGACGCCGGAGCTGCGTGCACCTGTGGAGGTTCGTCTTCCTTACGGTCCCTCAAAGGCTCTGCCTTTGGTACGACTGTAAATGAGGAAATGACTTATTCTCCAGTGTAGCTCGGCTAATTAACAGGCATCGTTAGCGGTCTTGTTATCATATTTGGGCAGGGTGCTGTGGGCAGCCCGTCTCTGAGACCGGCTGCAGGGAAAGGTGACCGTGGGATGGTCCCCGCGGCACATGGGGTCTGTTGGACAGGACTGGAAAGGAGGGACCCCAGGAGGGCCGGGGGCGCGTGGGGAGGGAGGAGCTGCGTGCCCCGAGGACCCCGTGGGGGAGAAGGGCTGGAGGCCCCCGAGGGGCGCAGCGACGTTGGCGGGGAGCAGCAGACGGGGCCGCGGCAGCGCCCGGGGAACGCGTCTGCCCTAATAAGCCTCCGCCGCCGCCTTCCTTCCCGGCTTCAAGGCGGGGTGGCTCGGTCCTGCGCCTCCCCCCCCC
>VZTL01062355.1:0-14049 GCA_013400535.1 Scopus umbretta | reverse complement strand
TTTTTTTTGCTCAGAGCCTATGCTGTGCCATGGAGCCTTGTCCCACAGCCATGCCCTGCACTGCTACAAACAGCTTATTAAAGAATTTCTTGATTTCTAAGTCAGTTTCCACTAAAAGCAACACAAGCCCCTCATACAGATTAGAAAAGTTTTTAAAAGACACAGAAAAAACCTAAACCAAAGATCAATATCAATAGTTCTTAAGGGTCCATGTGAAAGGGCTTTCTGTCAGTGGTTTTCCACCACTGGAACTAGCCACAGAATTGCCCAGCATCTCTCCAAACCCTTTGGCTGGGTTGAGCTGATGCTGTCAAACACTGCATCTGAGAAGCTCAAGCATCCTTCCTGCCCGCATCGGCTGCAGCACAGCTAGCAGAGCCACTGGCTGGGTTAGCAGCATGCCGGCTTGCAGCCATAGACGCTCTCCTCCTCCTCCTCCTCCTCCAGACCCAGGGTGCTCACTCAGCAGCACGTCATCTGCCATCACAGTAGGTAACCCTCTTCTCTGTTATCAGCTACCTCCCAAGCAGACTCCCTACCTCGGGTATTATTCCCTCTTTCTTTTCACTCCTTCCCCTTTCCCTTCCTGTGCTTTTGAAGGCATGAGCACGCGCTCATCTTTAAGCCCCTCCGTATGCCACAGACTGAAAAGGCGCTTTCCTCACTGTCAAAAACTAAGCCTGCGCATACTGGTGTGGGGTTTTTTCTCTCCAGGCTTTGCCTCCTCCTTTTCCCTCATTCCGTCACACACAGTTTTTCTCTAATGGCCTGTTTCTCCACCTTTGCTTTCTTCTTTATAGCTCTCATCTATTTATTCCGCCCTTCCCTCCTCAGTTGCTGTCTCTGCCTGTCTACCCATTCCCCCCCTTCCAGCTCCCTCTGTGCCTCCCACACAGACAGCAGCACTTGGGAATAAGGTTTTGTGAGAAAGAGGCTTCATTCCCTCCCTCCCTCCCATGCTATTTCTTTGTTTAACAATCTGTGCCTTTTCAAGGAGGTTCCCAGCAGCTAACCAGCTCTTTCCCAGGTTGGGAAGAGGTAGCAGACATCATGAAAGCAGCGATCAAGGAGAAAAAGGAAAAGAAAAGCTCTCCAAATTCCTGCTACTTCAAGAAGCTGCACACAAGCACCACAGCCCCTCCTGGGACAGTTCTGGCTGTTGCAGCTCAAGGTCAGTGCAGCAGGACTCACCAGGGCAACAAGCTGGCCCCAGCCAAAGCAACAGGGCCGACATGAGGAACAGCTTTCCTTGGCTCCCTGAAGGGCACCTTTTCTGCCTCACCCCCCCAGCATGTTCAGAAATACGTCTATTCATCCGTCTCCTGTGCGCGCAGATGAAAGCTGCATCAATCCTGCACCAAACGGAGCAGATGAGTCATTGCTAGCTTTACTGTAACATATCACCATTAGAAGGTCCTCTTGCCTCTACAGAGGCCAGCCCCATCCCCAAGCCCTATGATCGTCCCCTCACTGTTTCAAGTTGGAAAGAAAAGCCAGCAATTTTGCAAGACTGAGCAGGGTGTGGGGTCTGGGGTGCGGTGGGAAGTTGCACCCCACAGATGCACGTAGGGTCACAGCAGTGCCGAGCGCAGGGCTCATCCATAGGGTTTGTCCCTCCTTGTTGAAAAGCAGACCATTTCCATTGGGTCCTCAACTGCCACTCTGACAGACGGTCAGCAAGAATTCAACCAGCACAGTGGGACTGCGTGTCTGAATGTATACTTGCAAAAAATGTCCATCCACACAGTCCAGGTGTCCTCCAGTTGAAAACATCAGTCTCAGAAATAGCTGCTGACCATGTCTGACTTGTAGCAATGCTGTGCAGGAAAAGCCAGAGATGGCAGAAAAGACCTTACCAATCCTCAAATCTTCTTCCTTCCCCCCCGATCTCCTCTTCACTTGTCATTCCTACCTGTCTGTAAAAACGGCATGCAGGTTTGCCTTTTCAGGGCAAAGACGGGAGTTATAAATATTTATTCTCTTAAGTAGTATGGCCTGTGTTGGCTTTTGGGCAAAGAATTAAAGGTTTCCCTACTACTAGGCAAGCATTAATGTTTCTTCCAGCCTCATGTCCGCTGTCAGCCCACAAACCCCTCTGCCTGAAGCAGCTGAACCATGGCAAAGACCATCCTGCAACTCCACATTGCTTGAGCCAGGCATGGCAGCAGTCTGCTGAAGTCCCGCAGGTTGGGGACAAAGGTTGTGTGCAAGGAGACAAGGCATGCAGCCAAGCCTGCTCTCAATTCCCTTCGAAATGACACAGCTGGAAGTCAGCGAGAGTTGAAAGCGCTCAGCAGTGCTGGAGGAGATGGCTTGTGCCTCTCAGGACCAGCCCCTCCTTCCCAAAGCTAAGGGAGGACTTTGAACCTGAGAACGCAACACACAACACAGTCCTCATTGTATTCTTCAGTCAGTTGCTCTTACACCAACGCAGCAAAAAGTTTTCAGTGTCACAGAGGAAGAACATACGCCAAATACCAATGAATGTCAGGTCCCTTCAGCAGGTTGTGTAAGGCTCAGCTGCATTTGGTCGTTTAAGACCAAACTAGCTTTCTAAGGGACAGAAAATGGCCCTCTTCTCAGACAGCTTTCCTTTGGTGAGGGCAATTTGCACCTGCCAAAACTGGCTCACAGGATTGCATTACCATCGCAGATTCAGGCGCCAGCACCAGCTGGTAGGTGAAGAGCAGGTAATTTTAGACTGAAGTCTGCAGATTTTGTTCCTGTGGCAGACTGCATGCATAAACAGGCAAATTAGGATTTGGCCACTTCAGAGGTGCCCCTGAAAATACATAACTTCCTGAAAAGGGAAAGAGAAAAAACAAAAAAGAAGCAGTGTTCTGACTAAGGTAAGGTAAGGCAGCTATGAGCTGAAGTGACTGGGACCAGGCTGTTACAAATTGGGGGTGTTACTGGGGGGGGGATCAAGTGCTGCCACAGGCTTCCTACATGACCTCTGCATGTCACAAACTCTCTCCTGCAGTGCAAATCAATGTGATACAGGGAGCTGAACTCACCCACACGAGACCCTCAGATGGAAGACAGCATGGTCACTTGGAGTATTACCATCACCAGAGAGGTTTTGACTGAAGCAGTCAGAAGAAAATCAGCTAGAGCACATGGCTAAGGTGAGTTAATGATGTGCTGAGCAAAGTGCCAAGCAACAGGTAGCCTGTTCTGATAGATTAAGGCTTCTCCAAAGAGGTCTGAAGTTACTGGCCACAGGGCAATGCCGGTTCATTGCCACTTGTCGGTTTATGGCAAAAGAAGGAATAGGCTGCAGTCAAGCACATTGCGCTGGAGAAGGGATTACATCAGAGCCACAGGCATGGGGCTTGGGGTGTCCCTCCTAAGATCCTGAGGCTTAAGACCATTCTCATCTCCCTTTCTTCTCCCAAAGATTAGCAAATCTCCCCATGCACCAAAGTGGCTTGGAAGAGAGTTAAAAGGAGGGACTGTGAGGATGGGCTGAAATGAGCAGAGTGCAGGAGGGAGTACAAGCCTTGGCTAGCTCAACTCAACATCATGTAAGAAACCATCAAAAAAAAAAAAAAAATCAGGATTTGTCCCTCCACAGCTGCTAGCTGAAGGCAGAGCTGGAATCTCACTTCTGAGTTATTTTAGGGTAGAAATCAGAATCAACTTGCTGACTCACAGCCAGGCTAGCCCTACTTTCCCCCCCCCCAGCATTCACCTTAAAAAACTCACTGGCTCAAATGAAGGACCTCCACTGTCCTTTGAGGACATCTGCCCATCAGAGAGTTTGTATCAGTCACCAGGGCATGCCACCGCTTCTGGAAACCCAAGGAGAATCATCAGTCACGTCTTTTCATTTACATAGCTCTGCTTCATTTTATTACCTGTTCACCCGAGCTACTCAGTAGCTTATGGCCCTGCCCTCCTTTCATTTGGCCACAGAAGCCCAGTTTCACCAATGCTTTCTCCTGAGATGTGCTCTTCCATTTTTCCAGTTGCTCCTGCAGCCCTGCCCCTGCTCCAGGCTGAACTCCTCAAGTGCCTGGCCAGACTCAGACCCAACAGTTTAGACTGAACGTTCCCCTATCTCTTCTGATAATACCTTGCCTGAGACACCCTAGGATCCCATTCACCTCTTCCACTGAGGCAGCTCATCCTTAGCCTGCAAGATAGGCAAGGCCTAACTTTTTCCCCCACTGAAGTGGAGAGCTGCAGATGTCTCCAAGGGGGTCAGTGCTTGGGCTTTCAACCTTCTTGTCTGACCCCTAAGTAACACAGCTTGGAGGACCAGATACCATCCTTTGGAAAGTGTCCTCAGGTGTGTGCCCGTTTCATCTGCCATACAGCGGAGTGATCCATCAGGGCTGGAAGGATTTGTGTTCAGCCCCCCTGCCCCATCCCAGCCGCCTTTGGCAACTGAGCAGCATATTTTGTTTCCCAGTGCTTCAACTCCCCATTTCCAGTGGGGACAAATAGCACTTCTCACCTTTTCTGAGCTGCTTGGGGAATAAACACATGAAAGGCAGTGAGATGCCAGGCAAGCAGCTGAGATAAGTGACAGCAGAGTAGTGTGACTAAGCCTTTTCCCCCATCTCCACAAAGTGCTGTGAAGACAGATGAGGTAATGCAGTGCCTCTCAATATTACCATAAATATTAAAACAGCTTTACATAAGGAGCTTGTGTTCCTTGAGCTGCCGTGGGCAGCTCCCCAAGGAGGATTTTAGCTCCCTTACGGTCTATTTTGGCCCCCCGCTCCTGACGCAATACACAGCAAATGTGATAAAACACAACGCAAGCACAACGGCAGCAGAAGTCGCTTGTCATAGATGCTTTTAAACAGCCTCGGTGCACCAGGACCAGGCTCTGCAGGGAGACAGCTGTGTTTGCCAGCCCTCCCAAAGCCAAGCCTTGGAGACAGCAGCACCAAGTTACGGCAAATGCTATTGACCCACTTCACGCTGATGAGATATTTATGAGTCCTTTTCCCAATCTGTTGTTTGCTACTCCCCACATCCCTCCCCCCGGCCCTGGATTAAACATTTCCCTCTCAAACAAGCCCTTTGAATATTGACATGGAGAGCGTCAGATGCTGGAAGTATTTTAACAGGCGGCAGCAGCAGCTTCAGATCGCTGCCACAGGGGGAGATTTGCCAGCAAAGCCTCTGCTCCACAGCTGCGTCAGTCCTGCGGCTGCACTGGGACCCAGCGCCCTCACCGCCTGTCCAGCTGGTGCTGGCAATGACCAAAACTGCAGCCACCGCCCACACAGCCCCCAGAGCGTGGCCATCCTTGCAGGACCCTACCCCTCGCACTCCGTGCCACGGAGACATGTCACCTCTCTCCTAGCCTGGGTGATGCCTCAGTGTTCAGAGGTTGGGTTATACCTGGCACCAAGGCGAGATGTGGGAGCAGAACGGGCTCCTGTAGCCCAGCAAAACTGGGTTTGCCTTACACCTGCGGCTGTGGGGTGCAGACCCTGGGCACCCCGATGGGCCAGCAACTGCACAGAGACGGGGCAAAGTCCCAGCTTGCAACACAGGTGCCAGTGTCCTCTCCAGAGGCTGCCCTGCCACAGCCTGGCCACGCTCCCCACACGGGTGACACAGCATTTCGGAGCCCTGCAGCCAGCCCCGATACACTCCCCACCAGCATGAGCCCAGAAAAAGGCTAAACGGCCTTTTTCTACACCATGACTTCTGCAGATGACATCTGAGCCAGGTGTCACGTCTGCAAGCCACGCTTGTCCTGACCCCAAAGATCTCACTGGGATGGAGATGGCAGTCATTTTACTCTGAGGCAACATTGCAGAGGCACACACCATACGCCTGCCAGGGGCTTTATTTTTGGGTTTTTTTTGTTTTTTTTTTAAGCCCAAAACACAGCTCTAACCTATAGTGTTCAGGCACTCTGCCTGTACACAGCCACATACATAGCAAAAACGCTCCACATTTTTATTCTGTTATCTTCTCTCATCCTATGTGAAAATAAAGCAATAAGAACCATGCAAAATGGTAAACCTGGCTGACTCTGCCCTTAAACCTGCAGCAGCAAGGGAAGGACGGCTTGCTGCTGTTTCACCCTGCTCTTCAGCAGACCCACAGCAAGGTCCCGTTGCACGTTTCCTGCTGCACCCTCCACAAAAGCTCTGTCTGGGGCACCTCACAGGCACAGACCCGGCCGTTTCTCTGCAGCAACACAGGCTGAAAAGCACTTGCAGTTCACTTCAGCATCCTGCCCACAACTCCATTAAAAATATACAGGCTGCTGCCAAAAAAACCCAACCAAGCCTCCTGCCTCCCCTCCACCATCAGAGTGTTCACCACGCATAGTCCCAAAGGGGCACCTCATCACCCAACCTCGGGATTGCCCGGCACGGACACAAAATTAACTCAAATCCCTTTCTCATGCCTCGGCTCACGGCTGTCCCAAAACATGGCAGAAATCAGGAAAGCATTACCAAAACGGCCTTGGGAAAGAGAAGCTTGTCGCAGGCTCTCCAGCGGTGCCAATCATGTGCTCTGACCGATGTCTGTAGGGGTGGGCACCGACTTACACCCGGCATGGACCTGACCTGCTGTCAGCAGAAGTCGTGCCCGGCAAGGCTGTACAATCTGCCCGGTCACCCGCCCAGGTGCCACCAGCCCGCGCCGCGGTGCTCTCCACCACGGTTTACAGCAAAGCTGTTTCTAGAATTGGAGAGACTCTGAAAATACTTTGCCGAGATTAGGCTGGAAATATCCTTCTGCTGCAAAGCCTGGCTTCGCAGGGTCGAAACACAGTGCACAGGCCCCCAGAGGGGGACTGTCAAAATTAAAACCATTTCAGAGCACCTCACTTTGCTGTGCTGTCCTAGCTTTAATCCTGGGTTTGAGCCCCCCTCAGACACAGAATCAAACACTGTTTTTCCACTTTACAGTTCCATTTTTTGTAGTGGAACAAATTTGCAGTTTTTACCCTTCAAAAATCATGAGGTGTTAGATCTTAAGCTTCTCCCTGACAGGACTGAGCATCACTCACCCCAAGACAGAAGTTTAGGGGAACAGAGGAAAGGGTTTTTAGCTAGGATGACTTTTTTCCATGGCAGCTATTTGGCAGGACACCGGATCGAAGCACTGGAGTAGTTTCAATGGGGAGCGACTCAGGAGATGCAGTGGAAGATGGGCTCAGCCAGCAACATGAACCACAGAGCCTTAACCCACAAGCATGGCGTCTCGCAGGCAGGCACGGGCACGCATCTGGGTGCACGCCGCGTCCCAGACTGCTGTGCCACCCTGCATCCCACCCCGGGCAGCTCCTCACGTCTTGGCTTTTGCCACACTCGGCATTTTGCAAACACACTCATTTTGTTTCTTTTATAATGCTTTTCCAGCCTGCCCAGAGCCAGCAATTCAATGCCAGCAGCTCTGTGGCACTGGGGACAAGATGCTGCACCGAAAGGTGGCACAGCCCTTGCTGGGGACAGGCTGGCACCTCCTGTAAGATCAGAAGGGGTGATGCTACCACCAGAGCCCAAAAGCCATGGCAGAAGCTGGCCCAGCAGCCTCCCGTTGCAGCCCTGCTTCGAAAAGGTAGTTATCACCCTTCCAACCACAGCTTCGTAGCTCAGCATCAGTGACACCCCGTCCTCCACCACCTGGAGGTCTGCACCACTTTCGGCTCTGCTCAGCCATCCTCCCAGAGAGCCGCTTGCTCCGGGAGGCACGTCACTGCCACCCCCAAAACGCTCAGGTCTCCCCAGGGAATAGATAAGCGATTCCCCACAACATCCATCCTAACACCCAGGCTGGGGCCATGGGGCAGGTCTCAGTTCTCTGCTCAGCGTTGGGTCTGTGATGCCATCTCAGGAATAACGTTGTGGCAGGGTCGGCAGGCGTTTCACTCCTTCCTGCCTCTTGGAGAAGGGTGGACAACTCATTGCTTTCCACCACAGAGCCCTGCTCTTTACACTGAGCCTGCCAGCACTTGGGAAACTAGCTTTGGCAAGAGGGCAGATCCTTCCAATTTGGGGCGCTGCTCCCCACGCAGCCAGGAGCTGCTAGCCAGATGCGGGAGGCTGATTTCCTTTCTAACAGATTTACGCTTTTAAGGCCTCTTCCTGGCAGTCAGTGGGTCCTGTCTCACTCAAATTCAGTATCTACAAGCAAAAAAGATGAGGGTTATCTCCAACACGGTAGAATAGCCCCAACCACTGCAGTAAGCAGCAGCAAATGTAACAGCCCTTTTCAGCTTATGGGCTTCCTAAACCCATCCCTTCTGACCGATGTGGGATTGCTCCAGGCTTCCGTGGCATCACTCCCCTTTGTGGCTGAGCTGCAGCCGGCAAAAAGATTACAGAGGCAATTCTGCACATGCAGAGCCAGGTCCTGAATCCGACAGCCTACAGATCTGCAGGCATCAGCCTGAAAACTGTTGCTTTGCAGCTGAAATGTAAGAAGCCACTGCAGGCAGACAAGGGGCCGATTCAGCATGAGGCGGTGACATTCCAGGGAGGCTCCTGACACGCTCTGGGGATGGATGCAGAGGGATGAATAACTGCATTTAGGGGAATTCTGGATTTTCTTCCCTTGCCCTGCCACAATATCACGGTAGTTAGAGGCTGGTGTTGGGCACCGTGGCTGAGAAAGGAAAGACGGAAAAATGCTGAAGGTCAAACCTGTGAAGGTCAGACTTTTGGAGGTCAGTCCTGAGATGGAGCAGGGAGCTCAGTTCAGCATAGTCCATCCTCCCGCTCCTGACAGCATCCTGCTCAAGCCCCACCCAGGAAAACGGGGCTGCAATGGGGAGGGCTTCCTCCTATTGCCCCAGTGCCAAAGTTTTGCCGGGCTGACCTCGATTCAAGAATAAAAATCCTCTTCTTTCCCACCCCCAACCCCATCAGAAGCTACCAGATGGTCACAGAGAACTAAGCAGGAACCAGATCAACAGGTCTCTGCCAACATACAGGGCACAGATGCACAATAGATGTGCAGAGAGGCAGGGACATCAGACTGAAAACCCCAAGACATCCCCCCCTTGCATTTCATCCCTGGAAGCACACACCTTGAAAGAGGAGCCCCGGTCTGGTGTCCCCCTCCCTCCCGCTCATTTGGTGCGATCTTCTCCACGTAGCTTAAAGTAGGCACTATTGCCTCCGTCATCTCTCTCCGTTTTGGTCTTTTGGGGCCGATTTCCCTCTGTGAGCTCCTTTCCAGCACCGGCCAGGGGTTCTATCAAACAATGCCCCTTTGATATCAAAGCTCCCCTGCCTAACGGAACGATCCCCGCTCCTTCCTTGGGAAAAAGCGAACATTAATAGCCAGGGCTGCTGGCTGTTCCTAGCCACGCTCGCCTCCTGCCTCAGGACTGACAGCAATTAAACGGAGACATTAAACCCATCCAGGCAGAGCGGAGGGCAAACAGATACCACCGCCCATGCAGACGGGAGAGGACACGCGGCTGGAAGCCTGATCCAGACCTTTCAGGGAGGTGTACAGGCTTTCCTGCCAAGGCTGGGAGGCTGTAGCTGGGGACGCTGCTTCCCCTCCTCTCTCCCGGCAGCCCTGTTTCCGGCACATGGCCGGCTCCGCTTCTCCGTCCTCAGAGCCGCTCTGCTTCCAGATCGCTTCTGCAGCATCAAACCCCAGTCGCCATCCCAGGGCTGCTGCCTCCCCCTCGCCAAAGCCTGCTAGCCGCTCACAGCGGCCAGCCCAGCTCGGATCAGGCAAGCACATCCCACAGAGGAGATCGCAGGTACGTGGAGGCAGCGGGCAGGCAGCAGGCAGGGAGCAGGCAGGCTCCCACGCACTCGCGTTCGCAGAAATACCTGCTCTGGCTGCCTGACCTTCAAGGAGCAGAAGAGGGGAGCTGGGGTAGGAAGGGAGCTGCTTGGGGCCAGCCACCCTCACTGTGCTCATTGTTTGGGGTTAAAAAAAAGCCTTGTTGCCTATTAACAGGGAGAGCGTCCCGAGCCAGCACGGTGGCCCCTGGCCTCCACCCCAGGCAGCTGCCAGGAGGCGGACACTCACCTTGACCAGGTAGATCTGCGTCTCTATTTCGCTATGTCGCCCCGAGCAGGCACGCTGCACGTCTCTCCGCCGATAGCTAGGGACCCCAGCAGCTCTGCCCCCTCGCCCCCCCGGGTGCTGGCGTGTGCGGAGGAAAGCAGCAGCCCTTACCTTCTGTCCTCCGGCCGGCTGCACTAGTCACACCTTGGGAGCTGGCTCTTGCGCAGAGAGGAGGGAGGGAGGCAGGCAGAGGAGGAGGGGGAGAAAACTTGGGAGTTTCCCACAATGCACCTCTGCAGACCGCATGAAGATGGAGAGCAGAGGAGGGGGGCAGACAGCGCTCCAATCCGGAGGGAAGGGCTGGGACTTTGGGGGGGGACAGGATGCCAAGGGGGTACCAGCAGGGCAGTTAAGGCAGGCCAGCTGCATCTCCACGTCCCCTGTTATTTGGGGCTGAGCCACGGCTTGCTGGCTCGGCAATTCAGGGCTGTCCCTGCAGCACTGAGCTCCCTGCCTGCTTCGCTTGCTCCTCCAAAGCCTGGAGTTTGCAGTGATTACAGTGAATGTAGCCACAAAGCTGCGGGGGGGAACATACTGAGGAAAATGGGAGGGGGCCAGCCTGATAAACCAGGATGCTTGTGCATAGACAAGAGAAAAAAAAGGAGTATGGAGCTCCCCCCATCAGGATACGGGATTGCTGAGTGTGACAAGCCCCCAGCAGTGACTTAAAGAGCAGCAATTCATCTTGTCAAGGAGAAGCTCTGCACGGTGGTGGGAGAAATCTAAAATGCTGCACCTTGGGGTAGTTTTGTGCCAGCTCTGCTTCCCTTCTCCCCAAACCCCTCCTTGCCCCAGCAGGCTGAGGTCCGACTCCCCTTACAAAAGTCCCGCAAGGTCTGTGAGGCACTGCGGGCAGCCCAAGGCCAGCTCGGAGCCGGGCAAGCAGCCCGGGTCCTGCCATCAGACATCCAGCCAGGCTGTGCCAGACACGCAGCCTCCTCCTTCGCCGCGCCAGCGCTTTGCAGCACCTTGGTTCAGAGCAAACAGCCCTCCCTGTCACAGCCTCGCCTCCTCCAGCCAGGCACAGGTCTCATTCACACCACTCGGGTCAAATCTTGCTTGTACCCCAAACTGCAGCCAGGTCCTGGGACCGTCTAGAGCTCTTTTAGCCTGATTTTTTTCAGGAAATAAGGGCTATGTGATCCTTGCCTGTCATCCTCCATACAGTTACTTGGGACCCACTGACCAGCTTCATGCAATTTTGTAGAAAGTATAGAAATCTTAAAGAGATTATACTCAGAAATCCATGAGAAACCAACTTTGTCAGCTCAGCCACTTGCAAAACTCACTGTATTTCTGCGGCCACCTTGTTTTCCACCCTCCCATAAACAGCAGCCAAGTGACAGCTCAGCCACAAACTCGGTGCAGTAGGGCAGAAACTCCAGGAAAAAAAACAAACAGTATTTTCTTCCCTGACCCTCCCTGGCTCTGCCAAAGTGCCCACAAGAGCCAAGCCAGTGTGTCTCACCTATGCCAACATGCTTAAAAATACTCAGGCTGCTTAAATTCCACTGTAAAGAAATTTTCTGCCCATGTTTGAAGGAAACTGCAGAAAACACAGGGGCTGGATGTAGAAACCCAGATCTCCCAGGAAGGGCCATGCTTCGAGGGGCTGGTGTCAGACGCAGGTACCAACACTCCCTTGGAGCAGGGATGAGCAAGGTTATCTTGACGTGGCGCCTGGCTTCGGGAGCCTGCTTGGCTCAGAGAAGCTGGCACAGACAGGATTAGCTGCGACTGATGCTGATGTCCCCTCTGCTGCCTGTCTGGTCCCAAACGCAGCAGTGCCGGCCCTCCCCGCTCCTTTCGGGACGCGTGCCAGGCACGGCCACAAAGGTTCAGTGGCTGCAAACAGCTGCTTCCCCTTTCTAACGCCTCCCGAGCCTGTGATCTATCGATGGCAGCAGAGAGGGGCTACGTTTCTGCACAGCTTGTGAAAACCTGCAACTTCATGCAGGAGGGACACCCAAACCGCTGCTCCCAGGACTCCTAAAACCTTTTTGCCACTTCTGCATCAGGCAGAACTATCCTCGGCCTCTGGGCCTCCCCTTGGCACGGCAGGAGGAGGGAGGGAGCCTCCTGCAAGCGGAAATCGCCAGCTCTGGTCCCCGGAGCCTGGATGAGTTGAGGCCAGGGGCTTCCGGCTGCGATGTCCTCACGTTCACGCACGCTGCCTCAGCCTTCAGGAGACAAACAGCCCCACACAATGTATTCCTATGCTTCAGGCTTCCAAATCGGTATTATATGCCTCCGATTTTGAACTTTAAAAAAAAATCTTTTTACCAATGTAGAAAACAAGGGAAGCAAAGGAAAGGAGCTGCAAAACCAGTAACCTCACCCCCCCCACACCATTACGGAGAGAAGGAGAAGTCAGGAGAGCAGCCCCAGAGCAAGGCAGCACTCGGAATTCCCCAGCACCAAGCACGGGAAGGGTCCCCTGCAGCATCACCCCTAACGCAGCACGGGAGAGCGCCAAGCGCCAGCGCAGGCACAGCAAGCAGCAATTCAGCTCAAGACACAGCAAGGTGAAAACAGCTTCTTCAAGGTCAGACGGAGAGAGGAGCCTTTAGAGGCTGTGCTGCTGCTTTTTCCTCCTCCTTCTCGGCTCAAAGCGTACCGCGGGATGAGTTAGCGGGGACAAGAACAGCCCTGGCTCCTGGGGAGCCCCCCGGCAAGTCCTGCTGGGGGGGCTTGGTGGCAGCAGCATCCTTGGGAAGGGGCATGGCGTGCCCTGCACGTTCAGAGCACCACAATTGTTCCCAGAGCTATTTGATGTCCTGCAAGCAGGAGGGCAGGCTCTGGGCAGGGAGAGTTAGACAGGTACAGCTCAGCCCATGGTGCCACAGAGCCAGGCTCATTTTGGGGTCTGCGAAACCCTGAACGTACATTGTTTGGGTTGAGTCCTCCCCCCGTTAGCTCTGCCCTGCCCCGGCAGAGCCCACCGGCCTCTGCATTCCATGGGGCCACCCAGCAGGGACCCCACGCACCTTATAGCTTGCCATTTGCAATCAGCTGCCAAGATGTTGGCAATGAGGAGTCTACCTCTCCCCCCTCCTTAAACTCTCCAGTGTGCCTTAAAACATCCTTCCCCCTTTCCCAGCATCTCGCAAAGCCAGCTTTGCTAAATATGTCCCCTTGACACATTTTCTTTTCCATTCTGCCTGGTTTAAAGGCCAGCCCTGTGCAAGCTGCATGCAGTTAACAGCCCCAGCTGCAAAGTCCCCACATGCTTCAATCCCAGTTCCCCAGTCCCTATCTCCTCCACAGGATGGGTTCACCCCCTCCTAACCGAGACATGGGTACCCTGTTCATAAACCAGAGCACGAAAAGCAGGAGAGCAGGTCACAGAACAGGCTTACACGCATTTCATCCCTCGGCATCAAAAACCCCAAAGGGAACATCTCTCCTCTCCTAGAGCCTTAATTACAGCCCACCCATGGCTGGAGAGGGAGGAAAAGGCTACACAGCAGCAAAAACCTGTGGCCATTTGGGCAGCAGCTATTTCTCCTTACCTCTACACTTCCAGGGAAGCAGGATAAAGAATATTTCTCACTGTGGAATGGCTTGCAGTAGCCAACGTGGGCTTGTAGTTGCAGGAGCTGAAGCGCTGCCTGGCTTAGCACCCTGCACAGAAAGTCCTTACAGTGAAAACACAAGCCCACCTTCCCCTGAGGGGCTATTAATAGCCTCAAAGCCCTGACCAGCCTCACCTGAAACCTCCCCACGCACTGCCATGGGCCCCTGGGCACTGTTTAAGCTAGCCCTGGGCACAGTCTGTTTGAGCAGTGCTGCGGGGGAGCCTGCCTTCAGCCCTGTCTCTTCCACGAGCTTCGGTTCAATGCTGTAGGCAGCTCATCTCATGATGTCTCATGGTTTGTGAAGACATTGAATCCCTCAGAGGTGTGCTTTAGCTTGTCTTCAGCCTGTCTCTGGGGTGGACCTTGTACCCCTGCTGCAGGTCACCCTTCTCTGGTCTTGACTCTAGGGAGGACCTTGGGTCCACGCTGTAGCCTTGTTTCTGGTCCTGTC
>VZTL01062353.1:27000-42375 GCA_013400535.1 Scopus umbretta | reverse complement strand
AAAGTAGCATCTGTTTGTATATAAGCTTTCCTTCAGTAAAATTTAAGCCATTAAATGATTTATTGTTTTTAACACAGCTATATCATTGCAGTTCTTAACTATGGGTCTGCATCATTTACATTTCTAGTAAATGTTCACCTAACTTCTCTCCTAACTGCCCTTACACGCTTTAGAAGAAAGTAGTAATGAAAATGAATTCTGCCTTGGAAGATATGTAACTTTAGATACGTAATTTTAAATGCTTTCTTTAATACGACCTTCTATTTTGCTAATGAATTCTGTGTTTGGTAAGCATGGTAACCACAGGCTATTTTCTGGTACTAGGTTCTGATTTCAAGAATTTGGACTGGATTTTTGAGTTGCAGTATTACAGTTAATTTGTTGTCTTTTTCTTACAGCCATCAGAGGACATTTGTTCTGGAGGTTATGGGGAGACACTGTGGGTATGTATTGTCTTCAGCAGTTTGTCTCATACAATCATGAAAGATCAAGAAATCTGAACTATAAGTGTCTAATCATTTGTTATGTTTATTAGGTATCTAGCTCTTGTTAGTGCCTTAGCCTGTGGTGCAGACTGGGTATTTATTCCTGAATACCCACCAGAAGAAGGATGGGAAGATTCAATGTGTGTTAAGCTTTCAGAGGTAATTTATTACTATGTTTGGGTTTTCCTGATGTCTTTGCAGTTGTTTCTTTGAAAACAGTGATTTAAACATGTGAATAGGACTTTCAGCAAGTCTTTGCTTCTGGTGTCACAGATAGTGCTATTTGATCTTAAACAGTTCTTTTCCTGCATTCTGTGTGTGTTTTGAATAATTGTATGACCTACTCTAGGGATTACATAAAACTATTCCTATATAAACAGTGTGTGTACCTTTCCTCATTAATTTGATGTAAGACATTTCACTTCATCAGTGAAAAGACCTGAAGATAAAATGTGTAAGAACTCTGAAGTGATCAAGTATAAGAAATGTTTCCTCAAATCCTAGCAGCTGTAATGTATTCCATTTGATTATAAAATTGTGCTGTAAATTTCTTTCAGGTTTTTTATTAGATGGATGTGCTTTTATTTTTATTATAGAATCGTGCACGAAAGAAAAGGCTGAACATTATTATTGTAGCTGAAGGAGCTATTGATTGCCACAACAAACCTATAACGTCAGAGAAGGTTAAGGATGTAAGTGTCAACATCCTTATGATGGGGCTTGTAACTAATAACATTTCTATAAAGTAAACCTGTTCCTGTAAAGTAGCGTATCACACGGCTTGCTGGTTGTATTTTATATTTGTGCTTTATAATCTGAATCCATAGTCCACTTAAAGGGGAATTATTTCAGTGGCTGTTAATTGCAACCTTTTCTCCTTGTAAAATAAGGCAACAGTCCAAAATACCTAATTCATGGGTAGAGAGTCTGAGATCAGATCAGATCGGTAATTATAATTCTATTTTACTTTATATTTCTTGTGAAATTTTAATAATGGTCTGTCTCCCAGTGAAATAATACTGTCTACTTCAGACAAAGTCTTGTTGCTTTTATCTAAATGGCTGCTTTGCCAAAAACTTCATTGGTGTCTCAGAAAAACTTCTGAGCTGAAATTATTCTGCTTTTCTTGGAAAGGGTCCCTTAAGAAAAGACGTTGAAAAAATAGTCATTGGCAGGAAGGAGCTCTGACACTTTGACTTTACGTGGTGTTTATCTGTGACTATGAAGTTTTGTTTTCCATAGCTCTCAGTTTGAGAGTAATCTTCGACTAAATTCAGAATTGCAGTTTTACAAAGTAAAATTTAGCCCCAGGTGGTGTTAAGTGTACATGCAGCAGATAGCTATTATGCATTTAGGGAAGAAACATTACTTGCCTGCTACAAATTTCAGCCAGTTAAAACATTCAAAAACTATAAATACCAGGGATAGAAGACTTTGTAAATAACTTCTACAATTTTTTTCTGCTTTATGGTATCCATTACTGACTCCTAACCTTACGTACTCACTGAAGATGTATTAGTAAAAGATGTCTTTCTGTGACTTTAGATTTGATATATAATGGAGGAAATGGAAAGAAAGTCTAACTGAATGAAATAGTTTTACTATTGTAATTTTTACTGCGAGTTTTAAAAGCGTTGTCAATTAAGGTTAAGAGTCATCTTCATTAAAGTTTTGCTCAGAAACTTTTGGGATGTGTAGTCTTGCACATTGATGAAATGTGGAGTAAATAAAACACTGTATTTTAACTTCTTTCAAGTATTCTAATTATAATGTTTAGACCTGTTTTTATAAGATTGAGGACTGTGCATAATGAAGCCATTGTAACTGCAGTTAAAGCATTGTAATCTAAGCCACTGTTTTGCCATTAATAACTGAAATGTTCCTTTAGACTAGGAACTTGGAGTTTAGTTCTAGGTTAGGAATAAACTAAAGACTGGCTTAACTTTTGTAGTGTTTTCATTACTGTTGACGTATATGTGTAGTATATGTAGAATTTTATTACTGCGGTAACATGTAAAGCAGAGTAATGCTAATGCGTGTATATAAACTAATGATGATAATAAACCAACTATATTTTGAATTTTTTTGCAGCTTGTAGTTCAGCGGCTCGGTTTTGACACCCGAGTAACTATCTTGGGTCATGTGCAAAGAGGTGGAACCCCTTCAGCTTTTGACAGAATTTTGGTGAGTGAACCTAAAATAATTACTCATGGCACCACATGGTGAAACTACATTTTGATTATTTATTTGGGGGTGGGGTAGTTCTTTACCTGATTAACTTGACAAATCCAATTACTGTCTCACGTTAACTGAGTAACTCATATGCAGAATAGTGAAGCACTTTGTGTAAAGGATTCTCTATTAGGATCAAAAAGCAAAGCTACAAAACAATCATCCATACTTGAGTATTAAACAGCCTGTGACATTTTCACCTACCAAAGAATAATTGGTTTCAGCTTGAGTTACAGAGAAATCGTGGCCATTTCTGTGATTGGAAGCCTTGTGCTTTTAAGTGCTTGCTTGAACATTCAAACATTATCTATTTTCAGGCAAGTCGTATGGGTGTGGAAGCTGTGCTTGCCCTTTTGGAAGCTACTCCAGCTACCCCTGCCTGTGTGGTGTCCCTGTCTGGAAACCAGGCTGTCCGTCTGCCTTTGATGGAGTGTGTGCAGATGGTGAGTTTCTGGCAAAATGCCAAGTTATAGTTATTCATTAACTACAAAAGCCCACTGTGTATGGTAATTGTCTGTTGTCATTAGAACACTGATGGGAATGTGTGCAGCCATTTTCCACATTTAATGAACTTCATGTGTGTTCTTGATGTGTTATGACTTCTTTGCAAACTACCAACAAACAAATATATATATATTTTTTTAATTTGTTTTAGAATTCATCTCAGATCTTGTCATTTTATTACTACAACAGATTCTTCAGATGCTTGCATCCATTTACGCATCATACACGACAGTCAGTTTATCCTATGATAAGAGGTAGCCCATAAATTAATGAAATGTCAATATTTCTTTTCTCACTTTGGAAAGCTATTTCAGAATGATCTATTTACTGGAGTATATCAAATAATCGACTTCCTGTGTTTTTTAAACATATTGAGTAATCAACTTGTTTTTTCAAGACTCAAGAAGTCCAGAAAGCCATGGATGAGGGAAGATTTGTTGAGGCTGTGAGGCTTCGTGGAAGGTATGGCAAATAACTTGTACCAATTTATTTGCTCTAGAAAAGCTGAATTGCTTTGCTGTTCTGCTGGCATTTGACTTGTTATTTTAAATCCTTTAATATCCATATGTTTTTATCTATTGAGAATAATAGAGGAGATGGAAGAAGAGTTGCTTAAATAGAGTAATTAAATTTTTATCTGTATAAAACCATGCAAACCAAAGAAAACTGTAGTTTAGTACTGTGTCAGGCTAGTTAAGATAACTAGTCACAAGGAAAAGAGCTGCTGTGTTGTATGAGGTAACTGCTACCAACCATATGTTTGTTTATTCAAGATTTTGAGGTCAGTCCTGTGACCTTGTTTGCAAGTAGCTGGTACTTTTCCAATAGTAATGTTGGAAAGAGACATTCTGCACTTTTATGTGTCAACAGCGCATTTTCTGTTTCAAGTCATTTGATAATAAAATGCTTTATCACCAATCCAGAAAACTCACTTGCCAGCTATATAGTTATTTTATATTTTCTCACTATTATCTTACAGGATTTAATATTTTCCACTGTTCTATCATTTCCAGTTTTTACTGTGTTTAGCATTTGTAATAACTGTGGTCCAAACACTACATACCTGTTTTTAAAAGTTTCTGAAAAATTCAAGTGTTTCTTTAGTATAACTACTGAGTTAAAAACTTTACTAATTTATTTATCTTATTTACTTACCTTATTTGCTTATTTATTTAGGAGCTTTGAAAACAACCTTAACACCTACAAATTACTGTCACACAAAAAACCAGATGCCGAGCTTCCAAAGGTAAGGGTTTTTTTGAGTGTGCGAAGCATGTCTGCTCTTGGGGTATCTTAACAGTGGTGGTGTTCTCTCCCCCTCGTCCTGCCTCATTACTCTCTTCAAACCTATGCCATAGGATATCTTATAAAATTAGTTAAGTATTATAATGGCAGGAAGATGCTTGTAACACACACACTTTAATAATAACTAATGTTTTCTTTAAAGTGAAATACTATTCTAACTAGAAGATTTCCTGCTAGACAGTTTCTGTCTTGGATATATGCCTGGTCCCAATTGCTATAGTATCTGGTCCTAATAGTTACTGTTATGTGCTCTATTCCTTAATATGGAGAGGAGGAAAGGTGATGTAATCATGATTAAGAGTCTAAAAATCTTGGGATAAAGAAGGAAGATTCAATATAAAAGAATTCTAGCCTTTTCTTTTGAAGGGCAGAACTGCTCAAGAACAGGGGTAAGTCCAGGAATTCATGCGATGGAATAGTGAAGACAGATGCATCATGTATACCTGATTACTGAGTCACTGTAACAAGACAGAAGGTTTAATAGTATTTTGTAGCTAGATTGTGTGACTTTGGCCACTTGTGTTGTTCAGTCTGTAATGTTTATATGCATTTAGGTATATTTTTTTTTATCTTAAGTACAATTAATAAGGAGGCAATGTAAATGGGGACAAAATGCATAGGTATGGAATACACATAATATACCAAAATATTTATTATTTCATATTATGTTTTAAATAGAACCTTCTGTCTTACATAACCTGTGGTTTAAATCACAAATGTATATTTGATATCTCAGACTTTTCCAATTGAGTAGATTAGCTGCTTACCTGGGATGCTCATTAAACTTGGGGAGACACTGTATATAAGCACAGTTACTTTGAGTTGTTAGGAAGTGCTTTAAAAACTGCTGTAGTCTGAAAATGCATGGTGTTGTGAAAGAGGCTGAGTGCTCCTGTTTACTACTATACTGTCAGCGGCTCTAAAAACCTGGCTCATAGTTGAATTGAAAAGTTGTTATCTGTTCTGCTTTGCATACACCTAACTGCTGTGGTGCTAGAATCAGTTCCTACTCTTTTCTTTGCTGTTCTGGGTGTTTTTGCAAAAAACTACTGCTTTGGTAACGTGAAAATGGTTGAATAACACAGGGTGTTTTATGTTTCTTAAACGTAGCTGAGCTAGAATATTAAAACCTGAATAACTTACCCTGCAAGCATGAAAATGTGATAAAGTCTTATTTAAAAACAAACATTCTTTTTTTAAACTGTTTGTTTCTATGTGATATTCTGCAAATGGGGAAATATGTGTATGTACCTTGTAGTTAACTTTAAATTTTGAGTGGTTTTTTAGGGGCTTTGAAATTTCCTTCCCTACATTCCAATATTTATCGACTGTATATGATGAATAAATTAACCATGGTGTAGAAATTCAAGTGCTTATTAAATATTATTTTTCTCTTGCAGACTAATTTTAATGTGGCAGTTTTAAATGTTGGTGCCCCTGCAGCTGGAATGAATGCTGCAGTGAGGGCTGCAGTGAGAGTTGGCATAACTGAAGGCCATAAAATGTTTGCTGTCATTGATGGATTTGAAGGTTTTGCTAGAGGGAAGGTCAGTATTACGCATGCGGATTACACAGTAGTATGTACCCCATCCCACACCACCACCTTTGTTTATGTTCTTAGAAAGTATGTCCTGTCCTAACAGTTGCGGCAACTGATTCTTAAGTCCTTTTATTTCATAGGGATAGATAAAACCCAAATTGTAACTATTTCTCAACTATTCAAGTCTATAGATGAATCTGTCTTAAGTATTGCTAATCATATGCTGCAGAGCTACAAAATTAATTCAGATGAATCCTATCTTCAAATTTTGGTCAGTTTAGCATAAGATAAGTTTTCCACAAAATAACAGAAGAATTGCTGATTCTGTGTGATGAGTTGTTGCATCTGTGTTCCTTTGCTATAAGGAACTTTGCAGTGGTGCTTGTTGAGGGAGGAACATTTCCCCCCCAGTCCCCCAGGTGAGTTAGATTCTTGTATTTCCCTGTCCTAAATGTTCAGCATTAGTTGGTATACTGTTGTGGTTTAACTTTAGTCGGCAACTAAGCACCACACAGCCGCTCGCTTACCCTCCCCCTGCCCTCGGTAGGGTTTTTTTCCCGTTCTCTCCCCCATCCTAAAACCCGTGGGTTGAGATAAAGGCAGTTTAATGGAATAGTAGAGAAAGAGAAAATGATAATAATAGTAATGATAAAAGAACATACAAAACAAGTGATGCACAATGCAATTGCTCACCACCCGCTGACCGATGCCCAGCCAGGCCTCGAGCAGCGATCACTGCCCCCCGGCCAGCTCCCCCCAGTTTCCATACTGAGCGTGATGCCGTATGGTATGGAATAGCCCTTGGGGCAGTTGGGGTCAGCTGTCCTGGCTGTGCCCCCTCCCAGCTCCTTGTGCCCCTGGCAGAGCATGGGAAGCTGAAAAGTCCTTGACTAGTGTAAACACTACTGAGCAACAACCAAACCATCAGGGTGTTATCAGCATTGTTCTCACACTAAGTCACAGCACTATAGCAGCTACTAGGAAGAAAATGAACTCTGAAGCCAGGACATATACTGAGGAGGAACTGGACACAAGACTTATTACTTCTATGCCAGCTGGAGCCGTAGGTCCAAAACTAACTTCAGAGACCTGGTTTTAGATTTTTGTGTTTCACATTCAGTGGGAGAGGATGTAAAAACAGGATCATGATATGAAACAAGGAGGCAGGGTTCATTATGATCTGGAGGAAGAAGGAACAAATAGATAGATTGGAAAGAAATTGGTAAGAATTGAAGAGAAATTAAGTTAACCTCTCGGTGCTGTTTTCTTTCTTTGCTAAGCTCATTTTTGGTGATGTCTGTGCCCAACAACTTTTTCCAACAGCTTTACATGAAGTAGTACCTGGTGTTTGCTGTGTGTCAAGAGAAGTAATTGGATAATTACTTAACAGAATCTTGTTTTTCACTTTTATTCAAAGATAAAGGAAATCAGCTGGGGAGATGTTGGAGGCTGGACTGGTCAAGGAGGATCAATTCTTGGTACAAAACGGTAACGTCAATATTTTGCCAATTGATATGATGAATTTTAGTATTTTGTATAATCAGTGTATGATTCTGTGCTCTTTTCTGACCACAGAATGTTTTATGTCCTCAATTATTTTTTTTTTTAAATTGTTACGTTCCAACTTGGGTATATTTATAGTAGCTCTGAAGAGAGAATGAAAATGGGAGTCAGGACCTCAACTTTAAAATTTCCTGGGGTCTTTACACTTAAAAGGATTGCAAACCTGTAGTTTCTTTACAGTTGACATGATTCCTTGTCATTAGGAAGACAAGAATTATTCGTATGGATAAATATGTAAAATGAAAAATATTGCATTGCCTGCTCAGTTTACTGTTTCAGCTTAGTAATTAGTTCTTATTGCTGCAGCATCTGTAAATTGTCTTTATTTTTCTTTTGGTTTAATAATTTTGTAGTACTCTTCCTGCAAAATATTTGGAGAAGATTGCTGACCAGATGCGCACTAACAACATTAACGCCCTTATGGTTATTGGTGGATTTGAGGTACACTGAAATACCTAATTATGTCTAAGTAGAGTAGAATTCCTGACAAAAGGAATAGACCATTTTAATTTTTACCCAATCTTCATGTAAAATGCATTTGGTTATAACTATATTTGATACACAACACAAATAGTGTTTAGGATCAGAAGTATTTCAATCACTGATTCTGTGGAAAGTTGACACTCAAGACAGCGACTAGTAACTGCAAAACAGGCTGTGCTAAATGGATAACTAAGGTGAGATAGCATGATAGTATTTTTGTATTAAAAATTATGACTTCAGCTGTGCTAGTTCCAGTCTATACTGCACAAATACTTAGAACACACTTCCAGAAGTTCTTGACCTTTCGTAGTAACTGCACTGTGATCCCTTATTTAAACCACTCTTTCTCATGCAGTGCATTTCAAAATCTGTAATTGATCTAGAGAAGTTTTGGGGTTGTTTTCTGTATTGCATGTTCATAATAAATTTTCGCAATCTTGATTCAGGAAAGCATTTTGCCAACCCTTCACAGAGAAGAACATGCTTATTGCTTCTTAATAAGGAATGAATCAACCTCTTTTTCCAACCTGATAGGCATGGCCCTAGTTCAGGAATATTAAGATTTTAATTGAGGACTAACAGTACCTGAAGATTGGGGAATTAGTTTGCAGTACGTTTGTGTTGTACAAAGCACTTTGTTATGTCTAAATTATATATTCCCTTGAAAATGAATATTTATTGTTTATTTTCAAACATATACCTGTTTTTAATGCCTTGTTTTTTGTGTGTGTTAGATTTTAGTGGTTCCTTAATTGCTTTGACTTGCTGAAGTGTGCTGTGGTAGAAATGGCTCCCCCTGTGGCCCTTTCCGTTTTATCATTCCAACTTTGCCCTGATTTTATTCATCCTAATTTATCACCCAATGCCTGTGCCCAACAGGCGTACCTCGGACTTCTGGAATTGTCAGCTGCCCGAGAGAAATATGATGAATTCTGTGTTCCAATGGTTATGGTTCCTGCAACTGTATCCAACAATGTACCGGGTTCAGATTTCAGCATTGGTGCAGATACTGCTCTGAACACTATAACTGATGTAAGTCTATTCTGGTGTGTGCGCTTACTAACAAAGCAGTTGTGGTTAAAACTGACTAAATTGGCTAGAACTGGATATTTTTATAGACCAGAACTTTGGAAATGTAATTGGGAAAACAATACAGTTACTTGATTCAGCCATATCCATGATACCTATTTAAAAAAAGAGAAGGTTTAGGATCCCAAATGCTTCCATGAGGTTTCCTCTGAAACTACAATGACCTCTAAGTTTGTAAACTACAAAATAAGATGTCATATGTCTACTGCATATGGAAGAAAGAAACCTAAAGTTAAGATTTGATGATCATTTGATGCACTGTAGAGGAAAAAAATTCCTATTGTATGTAAACTATCAGTATACCCAGCTGTAAAAAACATTGAGTGAATGTTCTGTTCAGAAAGAGTTCCTTATTTATGCATATAACATCTTTATTTTACTGATGTAGAATGTAAGATCCGTATTTCTCTAATAATAGGAATTACATGTTTCCACTAATAAAGAGATGTTACAAAAAAGAGTTGAGACATATTACAAAGTATCTTTAAAAAAATCAAATCCAGTAACACGATGTAAATTAAAAATGGATTGATTAATACTACACACAGTTGCATAGAAAGAGCGTTGGCAGACACCACACAAGTTTTATTGTCATGCATGCACATTTATAGTTCATCTGAATCACTTAAGAAGCATTAATCCATCATACCTCTACTAAGAATAGCAATTCTATTTCTATATATTCTGGCATAATTTTGTCTGTGAAACAATAACAGTAATATTACACTTCCTTCCACTTTTTTTTTTTCTTTTCAGCGTAATCCACGGACACATATGTATTGCAGATACAGTTGCAGAGTGTCCATAGTTTAAAACACAGCAAAGACCTAATAAAGCATTTGTCTTCAAAATTGAATTTACATTTTCACTTATAAAGAAGAAAAAGAATTATGTCATAACTTGCTTACTGAATTACAATGAATAACCATATTTTATTACCAAGTTCCACTTTCTGATTTGTCTCAGCTGTGTTGGCGTTAGAATATAGAAATTTTTCACTGATTGTACATATTGAGCTACATTTTAAAATGTGAAAAATAGCAAGCATGGTGCTCATGTCAAGTGGGAAAAAACATTCAAGTTTCTTTTGAAAATTAAATGTCAGTTCTTCTATCACTTGGATGTATTTGAAGATTTTTAATAATGATGATATTTTCAGAAATTCGAAGGATTCCTCATGCTATCAACTTCAAGAGCACTAACATACTTTTCACTTGTTTTGGTTTTGTTTTTACGATACCAACGTAAAAATTTTTCATCTTCAGCAAAATAAACCCTTCAGTTAGGAAACCTCAGTTTCCTTAACTATTGCCTTGAGCAAGACTATCACCTAACTAAAATTTATCTTAAATATATTTATAGACAACTTAGCTTATAAATGTTAATGTTTTCAGTTCTGGTAAATAAAAATATCTCTCCAAAATGATTGGTCACAAATTAAGGTGAGTAGAATGACTGTGCATAACACCTACTTTTCTTCTTTTCTTTTCTTCTTAAGCTTTGTTTACCTAACTGGCTTCTTTTTATAGGTTATTTCATGTAGAGTGGGATATATTGTAGTCAGTCAGTCTCTTTCTTGTTGTTGTTGTGTTTTGCTTTATACTTAGGTTTCTAGATATCATCCACCTTCTTTAGATGATAACATGTCAGTATCTCCGTATTTTCAATGCAGTAGTTGAAAATTTTTAAACTGCTACTTTTTTTACTAATTGCTTTCATCTTGTTTTTGCGTTTTATTTTGCCTAGATTTTTCTATGAAATAGATATGGAATGTAATGGCTTTGCAAGATTCAGATTCAATCTAATGGAAATTTAAGTTTTGTTCTTTTCTGGGGGGAAGGAGCATAGTTGTGTTGGGGAAACACTTCTGCTTGGTATCTTTTCAGTTTTCTGCTCTGATTGTTTGAACATGATTCACTAAAACTGATAATGAAAAATGTATCCTTTCTTTCCTGTGTTACATGTTCAGATCAGGTTCAATAGTGGTGATGCCCCTTATTAAATGTGCCTGATTAGACTCAATACAAGTCATACAATTGACTGTGGTAAACAAAAGTAGCAAATGGACATGAATGTCCATTATATCTAGTTCATAGCATTGTCGTTCCTATTGCCACTGTTAGGTCAATAAATGCATCATAGTTTTCAATGCTCTCAGATTAGTACCTCTTAGGAACACCAAAATGTCATTATGCCTAGTTTTTCTGTGGTACTGTTCTCACTTCTGTGTTCTTGACAACTTTTAGTAAGGTAAGTACATTTCTGTTGGGTAATGAGGCCTTATTAGTGTATGGCATTACTAGACGTTGGTCAATGTTAAGTTGTGTGAAACTCGTCAAGGCATTTAAATGGTACCTTCAGACATCTGCAGGTAAAAGGTGTTGAGATGCTGCATTTAAAAAGAAAAATGATAAAAACCAGGCCAACAGATACGTAACAGCTGAATGAGAGATTAGGTAAGAGGGTGTTTTTCCCTAAGTCATAGATAGTGAATGGCACATTTCTCAATAATTACAGTTTAGATTCTGTAACGGATTCTATGATCCTCTTGAAATGCTCTGATTTTTCCATTTTTGTTTTAAAATACAGGCTTGTAATCAGTTGAATAGTAGAATTTGGTTTCTTTTTGGAAGAGTGTTTCAAAATGTGTCGTATGCTGTATTTGTCACTTCAGTTTTCTGAATATTAGTGAAAGCAATTGACAAAATTCCCCAATATAAAACACCTGGGGAAAGCTGGAGGTTTCTGTACCCGAAAAGGGTGTGCTTGAGGCTTGTATATCTAGATATACTAAATAAATTGTTTAGGATTGCAGGATAAGAACACGAACTTTGGCTTTTCGGTGAAAAGAAGCATCAGTAAAATAACTACCATAATAAAAATACCTATATTCTCAACTTCATGTTGCTAATTCAGTGAAACTGTTATTTCAGATAGCAGACCTCTGGAATGTGACAACAAAGAAGCATTAGGGTTTTTTCTACACAAGCATGAAGGATAGAAATGTCTTTTTAAATTAAAGTTGGATTACTTAATACTGCTCAGAAAGAGGCATTAGCAAAACATCTTGCAGGTGGAACTAAAAAGCAGAAACCTCTGTAATTAAGCAGAATGGATAAGAAGTTAGACTTGGCTACAGAACATGAGTGGAAAGAGAATGGAAAGGATGAAAATGTAATTTCAAAACAAAGCCTACTGATGGGCTAGAGGAAACTGATGGAAAGAGGAATAAACCAGAATAAGGTATGGAAGAATATTCATTTGATTTAGGAGACGATGGGGAAATGAAAAGAAAAGGTATTGGTTAGAGATGGAGAAAAATAGAATCTGAAAGAGGAGGGTACTGAAACTCTGTGTTTCTTTGAGAATCTGCCTTTCCCTTTCATCAAAGGGAAGGGGGTACAGGTTCACCAGCTGTTTTTGTGAGAAAAAGAATAGCGATCGGCCACAAGAAAACCCTTTCTCACTGAGGAGTGACTAAAGCTACAGTTATATTGCCTTAATGCAGTCTCCATGCAGTTTCCATGAAAAACAGACTCCTGTACCCTCCCAGCGCTGGTACTAGTATATGTGGCTAGCATGAGTCTGAACTAGGAAGCTGAAAATTAGCCTGGCCAAGCTAGCTAACCAATTAAATCATCAGCCAGCTCAGTCCTTGCAACAGCTGAACATTTGCCTTTAGATCAACATAAAGTCAACAAACCACAGTCTTTGCTTGACTGCATCCTTGGTTATGGCAATTCCCCTTCGACACACATATAATAAAAGGGTGTGAAATGATTAAACCATTTTATTGACATAGTACAGTATCCCTATATGATCTTACTGTAGTACTTATTTAAAATTGATTGTAAAGCAGTTATTAAAACCATCAATCACTTGTTTACCCTTTATAATTAAAGTGACCCTTTACTGAAAGCATTTTCATATTTTGCTGCAGTGATGCGAAGATGTTGCATATAATCATCTAATGCTCATGCTTGGTGAAGGTACAGTCTTTGGATATGTTTGCTGAAATCACTTGCATCAAATAAAATGGCAATATTTAATGCAAGTAAAACATATCTTAACTGCATCTTAACATACCATAAATGCAGACTAACCAATTGTGTTAGTTATTGCTCTAAATCTCCCTTCAACTTAGTTTCCCAGAAGTCTCAATATAAAACTTTTTAGAGAAACTCACGTTTTGCAGATCTCCAGGAAGCCATGTGGTTTTACCAAACCACTTTGACTCAGTGTATGTCTCTATTTTTCAGTAGAAATAAAAATACAAAGCAGCCTGACTGAGCTGAGTTGGGCTAGGCAATTACTGAAATTTTCTCAGTGAAGTCTCATCCACTCAAAAAACAACCCATTTTTTGCTGTCCTGGCTATACCGCTTCTCAGAGCTACAGGTCTGAAAGTGCAGTCTTTTAAGACTGTATTTCAGACTTAAACTGGAAATGCATCCTAGCACTGAGCTTAATTGAAAGTTGCGCTTATGAAATACGTGAGTAGAGATAGATTTTAGAAAGTGAGTTTGCTTTTTGTACACCTACCACCATATGTCCTCTCCTCTCACTGAACAGGATCTGCTTTAAAAAAGCAGATTAAAAAAAAAAAGAGAGAGTAGAACTCTTGCAGGTGAATTTTTTTCCCATCGCTTTCTCCTAAGTTACTACTTAAATTAGTCGCTGTATAGATATTTGTGGAGATAGCTTGATAGCTATCATCTAATAATTTGATCTGCTGTAGTTTGCTTCTCTAAACTGATTTGAGAAATTGAAAAGATGAGACTTCTGTGAACATCAGTCCTTTCTGGGAGAAAGATTAAGAAAAATGTAGCATGCTATGTAATCAGGCTTTTTTGTGGAGAGTCGTTACATAGGCAGTTTGAAATTGCCACACATCATGAGAGATGCTGATTAGTTTAGATTAGGAAGAATTGGAATAATGTAACTAAAAAATACATGTTTAGCGACTTAAAATAGCTGCACAATCTTAACCTTTAAGTATTATTCTGACATCTATTAGGAAGACCTAATTTTCACGTGATGATTTATTTTGTAGTGTTTGGAATCTTCCCAAGGACCTACAGCTGCTTTTCAAAGAATCTTTGAACTATATTTGCAAACTTTATTAACTCATCCACATATTCCTGTGGTTTTTTTCTGGGCCTATGTCCAGTCTGTGTAGGTAGAGGCAGATGTGTGATGTTCATATGGTCTTGGAAGGCATAGGCAAAACTTCTTGGTGGAAACAGATGTGTCTCTTGACTTTATAGGATAACATAGTTTTTTAAAAAGCAGCTTTCTTTTAAAATTTTCTTCAAGTTGTAGGTGTTTTACTAGTTAACTTTCTAAACTCCTTAACATGAATCAAACTTCGTTCTTTAAGTGGTTTCTTGTGGAATGATTTCCAGTCTACCTTTATGCTGTCTTTTTCTGCCCAGCTGCTTCAGACCTCTGTGCTGTGCAAACCTCACGTTCGCTCTGTATTAACTTGCACTAATCTTCTGCATTTCTTCAAAGAGCATTGTGCCAATGCAACCCCAGTGCACTGTTGTGGAATGTACAGGATATCCCTCCCAAATAATCTCACCAATTGTATTTACTCGGGCCAACGGACAGCCAAATTTACCATCACATGCAAGGAGTCATTAGCAGAGCAATCCAAAGACAAGGAATGTATCACTCATACTTGTACCACTGCTTCAGGCCTATGAAAGTTGTCTGCAGCTACATGAGGCACGTTCCCGCTTTGAGGAGTTTTGCGTACCTATCTGTGTGTTGCCTGCTACTATTAGCAACAATGTGCCAGGCACAGATTTTAGCATTGGTGCTGACACTGCCTTGAATGCTATCGTGGAGGTAAGACTGCGTATCTTTTAAAGGGTAAGATGATAAAATGCGTAAGATGAGGATACCTAAACACCTTGAAATGTCTAGTTTTCTAAAATAATTTATTTACTGTGGGATTTTTTATATTTTATAGCTAAGAAGTTTTCCAAGACTGATTAAAGGTTAACTAATAAAAATTAATTATGTTGGATGTTTAACTCTTGGGGACTCTGTTTCGGTTTGGTTTGGGGTTTTGTTTTGGTTTTTTTTTTTAAATCCAAGACTGCTGTGTTAGTGCTTAGGATATTTGCTTTTACTGAGAATAAAATATTTTGCTTGCTTTGATATGTTT
>VZTL01062353.1:8603-26935 GCA_013400535.1 Scopus umbretta | reverse complement strand
ATAAATAAACGCCACATTTATTTCATGGGTTAATGACTGAGCTCGGTGCAGTAGAGCTTTTTAAGTACGTGGTTAACGCTAAAGGCATGAATAATCCCATAGACTGCATTAGGCTTAACATATATTAAGAGCATATAAATGTATGCATAGTATAAGCAAATAAGTCTGTCACTGATGCTAACTAAACAGTGTGAGGCCAGAACTTGTTATGAATGAGTTTTCCAGTTCAGTCAGAACAATCAGTTTTCTAGTTTTAGTCTGCCATAGCTTTTTCCCTCAGGTACAACTGCTATCTGAACTCTTTAAAGGTCTTTACTGTCCTGTTGAATCTGCTGTAGCCGCAGCAAAGGGAGCTGAGCTGAGGTCTAATGTAAAGAAATGAGTAAACCTCTGAACAGCTCTGGGTTTTATCAAACCCCTCATTATCAATCCATGTAACTAATTATTAAGTAATTGGCCAAGAAAGTCGGAACAGAGATCCAGGGGTTTGAGAAATGCAGGTTTGTTTTCCTGCTCTGATACAGTGTTACTTATTTATATAGAGTGAAGAAGCTCCAGAAGATAATTGAAAGAGCTGTGTCAGAATATATTATGGCTTGGTCTTTGGGAGATGCAATACAGCATTCCTGAGGTCAAGACGACCCAAGATGTAGTGTGGGTAAATTGTAGCAATACACTCATAGGCAGGACAACCAGTACTGTTACCGCTCCATTAGCTGCTTCCCCCTTACCTACTTCTGTAAATGTCAGGCTAAGTCTGCTAGTTATGACTAATATAATTTTGAACAGTGATGCACCTATAAAAGTGAAAACATGAAACCCAATGGGAAAAAAATGATTGCTGCTTCCTCTTATTTCATTGTTTTTATTATTGATTTTAATTGCGATTTGTACAGCTTTCAGTAGTGCACTCAGTAGGAAAAAAAAATGGTTGTATCTATTGAATTTCATTATGGTTAGAATGTTTGGTTTATGCTAAAAATAGAATGCTGTTGATTTGGTGAAGCTTTGAGTATCAGATTTTTCACGAAGCTGGCTCAGTTCATCAGAAGGCTCAACTAGCAATGGAATTCCAGAGAGCACTCCAAAAAGAGTCACCATGCCTCCACGTTTAAAACTTCTGAAACTTGCATCAGGCATTTGAGCTTTGGCCTTTCTGGCCCATGGAGTAGTATATGAATTAATGATTCTTTAAAATCCATCTGTGCCAGTTTTCGTATTTGGGTATTTCTGTCACAGTCATTCCACGAGAGCAAGAATAGTGGAAAGCTTCTACTATGTCTCTGTATGGTCAAGAATAGAAATCCTTCTAAACAAATCTCAAGTGAATAATCCCACAAGACACTGATGATTTACATCCTTGCTTAGAACTTAGAGCTTCTCAAAAGGCAGAAAATTTCATTCTACTACCAGCAGCTGGAAAGCTTTTTTAGAAAGCTTGTCATTTACAGGTCTTAAGTCTCTCAAAACTAAAGAAATCTTTGCATGCGTATTTATTTCTTCAGTGCCTAAAGCCAAGAATTTTTATATCATAAGCTCAACACATAGTGTCCATCCAGTTCCAGGCAGCTTTTTTAAAATGAGTTAAAATTGGTTCAGTGCTGCATCTGAATGCATTACTTAAAAGTAATGGGGATTTTTATAAGGGTTTTTTTTTTACTGTTTACCATATGCCAGATGCCAATATCATGCAAAAATTCTTGTGAAACCACTTGTGGAAGGAGAAGGTAAAGTGCTTGAGGACACTGTAAAATCCCAGACAGGTAGAAGGAAGCATCACTTTGAAAAACTGATGAAATTCAGCGTATGCTTTTGTGATGTAGTTTGTTATGGGGATACTTCCTGCTTAGGATAACAGAATGTCAGTCCATATTCTGAATAAATTCATGTGAAATCTGCTCACACGTGTGTGTATATATGTGTGCGTGTATGTATACACATAACATGCAGATACGCAAATATATAAATAAAATATGTATAAATTAAATTACATATATCTTTTGGTAGCTGGTCCTAAATAAATGCATAATGCTGGTTTTGGTTCTTCAGTGCATTAAACCTTATAATCTTGGAAGTTCTAGTCTTTTATTATTTCAAGTTTTCTCATGTATCAGTTCATTATTGTTCTGTGGTCTATTAGGTATATTTTGAAAGACCATATTGCTCACAATCTTAATTTCAGCTTGAACTGTTATTTTCAGTTAGCTGAATGAAGGTTCTGGTTGTAAGTATCTGTGAAACAGAAATACCTCAAGTATTACAGCATCTGCAGTTACTCCTTCAGAAAATCAGTAAGGCACAGGGATTTTTTTTTAATGTTATCATAATTCAGGTTTCAAGATGACAAACTTTCCATGTACTTTTATTTCTCATTTTTACTAAACTGAACTGGTGTAGGGACAGTACGTCAGCTTTGCAAAATTCTTCTTGTCATCAAGTCTGGTATAACCTATTTATTTATTTGGAAGACAAAGAAAGAAATATATTTTTCTTTCTATGAATTGCTTTCTGAAAGGAAGATATATTATCTGATGTTTTTAAAATAACTTTGAAGGCTAGAAAAACTCATTCCAGGAAGTGAGAGTTTGTCACATGGCTTTTTGAGTATTATTAAAACCTGGAGATGCATAGTAACCTAGTTCCTAGGTTTCTACGTTTTAAGTTTCTATGTTTTCCTAAGTTTCCTAGGTCCTACCACACTGGAGATTTTCTCTGTTATTTTCTAAGTCTCTTAGGCAGCTCTAATAAATATTGGTGTTTACTGGTGGCATGTAAGCAACAGATCTCTTGGTAGAGAACATTTCTTATGCTGGTCAGAGTAAGATGCAAGTGGAGATTGCAGTCTTTCTATAGTAAGTACATACCTATTAATAAAAATACCCCAAATGTTGTGTTTTTTTTAAAAAAAAAAAAAAGTTCCAGTAGTGCTTGAAAGAATTATATTTATGTGGATATTATTGGAAAGTAAACAATGGGGCAATACGTGCTTAGGACTTAACAGTTACAGTTTCTTAAGTTTGGTTGGGAATGCAGTGAATTTTAAAATCAATATTAAGAAGAAATAAACTCTTCAGCAATGAATAGACTCAAAGAAGAGAAACTTTCTCATACTAGAGCTGATTAAAATGCTCCTTTATATCTATTTGTATCTCTGTTAGAAAACTACTACAATGTTTAATTCCATGCACAAACCAAAATTCTTGTTTTAGTATTTGCAGGAAGCAAATAAATAATAGTTGTCAGCAGCAAAACATTTTAGTTTGACTGTGGTGTTCAATGTATGATTTATAAGAATTACTTTATTTGGTCATTATTATAGTTAAATGGTTATGCTATGTTGGAACTTTTAAGGGTGTATTTTTCATAAATTCTTTAAACTCTTCTACCAATAAGTGACATCAAATTGCATGACATATAAACCCATAGAAATTCAGATTTTGTTTATTTAACCTTACAATATCTTGTCTTTGATTAGACGTGTGATCGCATCAAACAGTCGGCCAGTGGTACCAAGCGTCGTGTATTCATCATTGAGACCATGGGTGGTTATTGTGGTTATCTGGCTAATATGGGGGCCCTTGCGGCAGGAGCTGATGCTGCTTATATCTTTGAAGAACAGTTCGATATTCGAGAGCTCCAGGTATACAGTATTAGAAGTTCTTCTCATTTTTAAGTAGGTGCTAAAGTTTTTGTACATCTATAGGATCGTGTGTATTTGAAGTGGGCTCATGTTACGAAAACCTCCAAACGTTTAGACTGTACCTAAAAGCTGGGTTTCTCAGTGGCACTTTCATATAATGCCAGTTCTTGTGCCATATTATATAAAGGAACTTGTACCAGTTATTCTTGGCATCGGATTCAGTTAACTGACAAAATGATTGTATTAGTCATTAAACGCTACTAGGTGAATTGTTTCATTTTTATTCTTCCGATTGAAATCAGAATTATGTGTAAATGAACAGACCTGGGCAATTTTAAAAAAAGAAAAACAAAAATTGGAAGAAAAAGAAATACCTTTTCCATTATGTTAGATGGCTGTTCATGTCAGGAGTTGAACAGTATGTAAGGTGTATTAGAGACTGACTTTGATACCATGAATATTCAGAGCGTGTTTGGAGGTGTCACTAAAACAAAGATCTCGGGCTTTAAGGATTACAGATTGGGGTGTAAACTGATATGGAACTTGTCTGCTATGAGGCTTTTACAGTTCTCAGGTAGTTGGTGCTAGCTGCAGTCATGGACAAATACAAAGCTAAACAGATAGAAATTTCCTGAAAGGAAGAGAGGTGTGAAATGAATTGTAATTCCTCCCCACTCATTTTTCAGTGGCACGTACTCTTCATGTCCTACATGGGAGTACCAGCACAGCAGTGCATCACTGTATCCATAACAGGACTTTTGAAAGGACTGGGGAGTAAGGGCAAGATGTGATCTTTTGTGGCAATTTTTGTATTTTTGTGTATATTGACATTATCCAGCTTGGTGCTATATATAGCATACAAAAAAACAACTCTGTGTTGCTATTTACAATCAGTTATTTGTGATGTGGAGGAAGAAGTTAGTAGATGAATAGCCATACACAGTGTATTATTCTGGATGTCCAAAAACCTGCTGATTATTTGAATTTGCACGTAGCGTTTGATGTGGAATACTTTAGAAGTTCTCAGGATGTGCAGGTTCATTAAAGGTTTTTGAGAGTTCTGTATGGCTGTTAAAAATACTTTTGTTGTTCCTAGGCTAATGTGGAACACTTGACTGAAAAAATGAAAACCAGTATCCAGCGTGGTCTAGTGCTGAGGTAAGCAAAAGTAGATTAATAGATGGGATCAGTGATGCTGAGCGCGTCCAGCCAAGTAGGTTGTTTGGCCACTTGCAAAGACACTCTTTAAGTCTATATTCCGTGATGATTCCTTTAGCATGAGATTTTTACTAAAGCTGTAGCTCCAGAAGGCAAGTCTGGGAGTTGTCTGGATGCTCAAGTCCAAAACTCCCCTCTTTCTATGAAAATATATTGGGTCTACAATCTAATATTTTATCCTATTTTCAGCCTGTTTTCTCATCGGCTTTGTCTTTTATTGTAGATTTTTTCTAACTAAAGATAGCATGAAAACTAGCATACATGTGAACACATATAGTATGGCCTTTACCACAAAAATCCGACTTAGATTTTAGGAGATAACACAGAATAAAATATCTTTCAAAAATCAAAACATTTAAAATACGTTGATTAGCATGTTTTAAAATTATACCTTCTTAGGCAGCATGCATCAGGCTGTAGCTGCTCTCTTTCTGGAGCATTTATTTTCAGCGTGCTGAGTAGCAAAGGGCTGAAAAATGAATACCACAATAAATTGTATGAGGATGAGGATACCATTATATTCATTCAGGTTCTACTATTTTATGACTAGGGTGAAAAAATACCGTATGTTTACAGTATTGCTAAGGAACAGCCTAAGGTACTATTCATTATCCATGCTCTTATAAAGGGCAAAATGATGATGTTGCATGTCAATGACTTCTTGTTTTAATGCAGTTTTTCCTCAGCATAATGAACTTGTCAGACCTAAAATGCTATTTTTCACTACCTTACTCAACAACGGATTCCAGGTGACCTGCCAGTGACGTCAGTGTAGTAAAAGCAATGGCAGACTTCAAAATCGTGGGCTTGTTACATGAAAGGGAACATACGTGATTAAATGAAAATGTCCAAGCCATGATTACTGGTATCAAGAAAATGGGAAAACATTTGTCATTCTGTAGCCTTAAAGACATCCACTGCTTAACAGTAAACTTGCTAACTGTATCTGGCCTTGATTGTTACAGAAATGAGAACTGCAATGAGAACTACACGACTGACTTCATTTATCAGCTGTATTCTGAAGAAGGAAAAGGAGTGTTTGACTGTCGAAAAAATGTCTTGGGCCATATGCAGCAGGTAAAAATGACCTTAAAACTAAAGACAAGCTTAACTTTGTAGGGACAAAGAGCGTACACTATTCAAGCATTTCGAGCAAGTCTGACTTGGGATTAAAGAAAAAAGTGTGTGGATTTTTGTTCATAGGTAACTCCAGAAGTTTTTATTAGGATTATATTTTATTGCAATTCCTTCTTAAAAATCTAGGGGAAAAAACGCATTAAATTCTTAATGATCATCATTTTCATTCCTCTTCTGTCTCTATGAATAAACAATTACGTTTCGGTAATAGGTAATACAGCTATCATTATTATTTGCACACATCCTTAGAACACACTTATCTGCCCATCTGTAATCTGTCTGGCTTCTGAACCCTGGAAAAGATGAGATTTCATTACGAAAATAGGTGCAGATGGATTGTTCTCGTAGAAGAGACAGTAGTGAGCTACTCCTTGTGGTCTTTGTACCTTGCATCTCGTTATCTCACTATACTACGTGTTAGTGGGCAAATAGTAGGTTTCTAATTTGGCTACACTAACCACCAAGACTGAGGTAGAGTAAAAAATACACGTAGAGCCACATTTCTCAAGTACTAGTAGTGAAACGACTGTCTTTCCTTTTAAGTCATTTCAGGTTGCATGTATATTCCCCTTACATATTTTTAGATTATTCAACACCGAGATTGACACTTTCTGCGTAAAATTTAGCAAAGCTTATTTTAAAGCTCAAGACTGGCATTAGTCAAACAATCCATTTGGAACTATTTGGAACTACTTCATGTATGATTTTAGTCCCATCTGCTGCACTGAAAATGGACAGAAAAGTCAGACTTTTATATAACATAGAGGGTTTAAAGAAAAACTAAAACCAACACTTCTGTTCCCAGAACTATATAAAGGCTACTGTAATACTTGGAACAAAAGCAGCCAAAAAAAAAGAAATAAGGCGGTTACTAGCCTAGGAAGTCCCAACGCCGTTGTTCCGTCCTGGTATTACATACAGGGCATTATGCCTTTCCTCGTTCCAGCTGCCGCAGAGCGCTACGCTTCCCAGGCTTCCTAGATGAGAGAGAGGCAGCGCCTGCGTTTCTGAGGCAACTCTGGCACCTCTCCTTCAAACCTTCTGGTTTGTTTTTCTAAGTGGGGGAAACAGAAATAGAATAGGTAGAGCAGGCCATTAACAGAGGTGACTGATAAAATAAAGACACAAATACTGTTTGGATAACTAAACTAACCCACAGTTAAATTTTCACGCAGGGTGGTGCACCTTCACCATTTGATAGAAACTTCGGGACAAAAATTTCTGCAAAAGCTATGCAGTGGATCTCCAAAAAACTGAAAGAAACCTACCGAAAAGGTGCAGAAATACTTGGTGCTCTCTCTTGTTACAGTCTTTGGTTAGTGAGCGGTATCTAAGACACCTCTACTACACAGACATGTGAATGTTTATGAGTTTGTTAGTCAACGTCCTTCTTTCCCTCTTGATTATGTTTTTGTTATTCAGTAGTGCCTTGCTGTGCTTCCTACTGTAAGAAGATTTCCCCTCAAGTGAGGTCAATAATTCAGATAGCTGTTTTCTCATCTTTCTTCAAAAAAAATGCTAGTGTGATTGCAGTTTTTCATGCATGAAGGAATTGATGGTTACATAGTTACATCTGTTCTTCCTTTTTGTTTCATGGTGGCTACATGGGAGACAGAAGAAGGTAATATGTCTTCTTTGGGAATTTTTGTAAAGCACTGTTTACTAAAATCTAATTTAAAACTGGATGTTAAAATTCAGCCTTATCGCTGCTTAATTATGTTGTATTTTCATCTCTAACCACCAAAGCTAAATTAAAGATGTGGAGATCTCTTAACCCTATTAAAGTACTAATTGACGTTTTATCATTACATTAAATATTCAGTAACTGAAATTAAGCTACTGTAAGCTCCCTGTTCAGTTTAATTGCAGAAAAAGGGTATTTGTCCTCAAGAGTCTGAGTAAGAAAGATCCTGAATTATTTCATTCTTTTTAGGAAAAGTATTTGCCAACACCGATGACTCAGTCTGTTTGCTGGGAATGCGTAGACGGAACCTGGTTTTCCAACCCGTGGCTGAGCTGAAGAATGAAACAGACTTTGTGTACGTATACGCTGCTTACATGTTAAGCATCTCGGCACAGACCTCCTTTCACCACATCAAACGAGCATCTTCTCCGAAGTGCTGACACGCAGCGTTTGCCAACCGTTTTATTCCACTTCGGCCTTTGGCCTACATTCGGACCGTGATTCACTTTGGTTGTTCACTTGGCTTTTCTAACACCTCCCTTCATGCTTTCTCTTCATCCCCCTTATCCTTGGAAGCCTCTCGTTACGAATTCGGGGGCTCCACTGTCCTTTTAAGTAACATTCTCACAATTGTCTTTGCTCTAATGCCTAGAATTACTGTCCTTCTGGTACAGTTTAGTGGGCAGCATTTTTGCACCCAATTTGGTATTCTACTTGCATATAAAAAAATACAGTAAGATCTATACATTCCTTCAGGATTCTGTCCTGAATTCTCCTCACTGTGGGTCAGTGTTTACATCCCACTGCAAATGCCAATATCTGAGCCTGTTTATAAGGAAGGCCATCGCTGTTGGTGTTGTCAAACGACCTACAAACCCCTGTTCCTCTCAGCTACCGAGTAAATCGCCTTGTCTTTCTCTTCCCCACCACAGGCACAGGATTCCCAAGGAGCAATGGTGGCTGAAGCTGCGACCCCTGATGAAAATCCTGGCCAAGTACAAGACTAGTTACGACGTTTCAGACTCAGGCCAGCTGGAGCACGTCGCTATGCACAGCCCAAAGGAAGCAGAAACCGGAGCCATCTAAAGACATCACTTTTAGATTATTGTAATAGATGCACATTGTGAGTAACAATGCTTTAGAAGCGTTACAGCTTTGTTTTGTAACATTTAAATTATTGTACCAGCACTTTATGTGAAAGAAGACATTCACATGTCACACAGATTTTGTCCTGTATTTGTGTTACGTTTGGAACAAACCCTAGCATCTAATGGATAAGAACCATTTACTGATACTACCCTTTAAGTGCAACACCGCTCTATGCACTCTGTAAGTTACTCATCTACTGCACTTTGTTTCAGAGTACTTACACCCCCGAAAAATAAGTGTAGATGGCTAGCTTTGTGTTGAATTACAGGATGTGCTTAATGTATCTGAAGTGAAATAAAGTACTGTTGCAAACATCATGAGTGACTTGTCAGAAATTCTGTTTGCCTGCTTTTAAACAATTGGAGGAATAATGCTTCATGAAGGAGTCTCTCTGCGCTCCAGTGGAGGAAAAAGCAACTGCCCTTTTCCTTCCCTGAACACGCAGGAAGCAGTCGCAGCAGGGCACCCTGGCTGTCATCACTGCTTCAGGCTCAGGCTAGAACGCAGACTCCTTCCTCCTTACGCAGGGATGATAAAACTGGAGAGGGGAGAGCTTTAACAACTTGAACTTCAGAAGGGTATAATCTGGTCCTTGGTTTATGTTTCCTTCCTCTCAACAAACCCCAGAATGATGAAAAAGGCTAAAACCGATTTCTGAAATTTTCCTCGATGCCAGCTTACGTTAGCTGGACCTTGACAAAAAGTTAAATACTAGACTGTGTCACATCAGAAGATGACTGAATGTTGCCCAAACTGGCAAGACAAGTTGAACTGAAAATACAGTGCACACTGATTCATCAGTGATTTGCCCACTACACTGCAATTCACTACAAACCTTCATGCAAATTCACCTTTGTGCGAGGTGGAGTGTACTGTCACAAAGCTCCTCCACTTCTAGGGGCCTTCGGCGAAGGAAGCTGGAATTTTCACAGCAAAGAATGAATCTGTCGGTGTGAGACTATGTGGTTTTTATATATCCAAGAACAGACATGATTTCAAACAAACACCATTAGAGTTTTACATATACAAAAATATTTAATTTATATAGTATTCATATGCAATTGGAGGAGTGAGTCTTCAGTAAATTATTAAGGCCTGTCTTTGCTGTAACAGAGCAAGTCATTCCTGCTCTCATACTGTATGGCTAGGAAGCTTTTCATGCAGTTATTTCAAGGACAGCTTTTAACTGGTTTGTTGGACACTGTTAAAAGCAGCAATGAACACTGAAGTTGGACCTTAGCACAGTTAAAAGTTACTACAAAAAAGGAACTGTACAGTCACACATATTGGCTTGTTTTGTGTTAGCTTGGGTGTTGCCCAGCGACTCATCGTTTGACCCATGAGGGATCTTTGGTGATATCTGCATTTTCAGGGCCAAGTACAGCTTGACCGCGAGTGCTCTTCCCAACTGCAAGATACCTGCAAGAAAAAAAACAGAAACAAGTGAGAAGCTGCTGCATTCAGTTACGCACAACTTTGCTATGCAAGTTTAAACTATTCCCATCTCAGGAAAAAGTGCTCTTTGATAGGGACCCATTGTTTGCTTTTACAGCATCTTTTGGATTTACAGTGTTTCTTCCCCAGTCATGGCAATACAACAGTCTCCTTAAGGCACAGCCTACCTAGCCTACCTCCTTAATCTTGTCTTCTTCAGCAATGGAATTCTTAAGTTTAAAGTGGAATTGGGAAGTCTAAAGCAGCATAAAGTGTTACAAATGTAAGAACCAGCTCATACAGCCAGGAGCTGGATGTCTGAGTGTCCTCTTTCTCCAGTTAGTTTCTGGACCCTCCAAAACTAACACAATCTCCCTCAAACTCAGAATGAAGTTACAGCTGCTAAAATGCATTAAGCAGTGTCCTGTTCTCAGCTGGGATAGAGTTCACTTTCTTCCCAGTAGCTGCCACAGTGCTGTGGTTTGGATTTAGTGTGAGAACAACGCTGATAACACGCTGATGGTTTAGTTGTTGCTCAGTAGTGTTTTACCCCAGTCAAGGACTTTTCAGCTTCCCATGGTGTGCCAGGGGCACAAGGAGCTGGGAGGGGGCACAGCCAGGACAGCTGACCCCAACTGCCCCAAGGGCTATTCCATACCATACGGCGTCACGCTCAGTATGGAAACTGGGGGGAGCTGGCCGGAGGGCAGCGATCGCTGCTCGGGGCCTGGCTGGGCATCGGTCAGCGGGTGGTGAGCAATTGCATTGGGCATCACTTGTTTTGTATGTTCTTTTATCATTATTACTATTTTCTCTTGCTTTGCTGTCCTATTAAACTGCCTTTATCTCAGCCCACGGGTTTTACTTTTTTCCCAATTCTCTCCCACTGGGGAGGGGGAGCGGCTGTGTGGTGCTTAGCTGCCGGCTGGGGTTAAACCACGACAGCAGGATATAATTAACTTCTCTCTCTCTCTAGGTTACAAAAGCAAATAGTGAAAGTAGTGCAAAAGGCCAAGGGAAGAAATCCAAGAACTTTATTATGACAAATTTTCACAAACTGTTTTTTCCTTCAAGTTAGGTTTGTGTTCTGTTTTTGAAGTAAACATTTTCCTAAGTTGAGGACAGACTTACTTGTTTGATACATCAACCAGGTTATCACTGTTGACAGCAAAAAGTTGTTCTCTGTGTGACTGCTTCATTTCATCTGAAATCCCGTATAAGAAATGACCCATTCCTATGAAAAAGAGAAAACAAAACCACGTGCTGCATTGGTGTAGTGAAATCTCAGTTACAACCAAGTGCATGAATTAGTGCAAACTAGGACAGGTACATGTGCTGGAAGGGAAAAATAGAGGCTACCATCAGGCCATTGTTCTGAGACAGTATCTGCTATAAGTCAAATATCAAAGGTTAGAACTGGGTAAATTCATTTTCTGAAGTAGTAAGAGTTTCCTATTTAGGAAAGGGGGGGGGGGAATAATATTCTATTCTGGCAACTGATTTAGTTTGTCCAAAATCAAAATGTAACAGCAGTCCAGAAAACCTAAAAACACTCTCATATGATTCATTCTAAAGCGTCTCAGTACTTTCTAACATCATTTTAGCCAAACTGCATTTCATGAAGCTTCTATTTTTACTGTGGTTTATAACAAGCAGCTCTTAAAATTTGCAATCAGCTGTAGTATACCTGCAAGACAAAAGTTTGATCCCCTTTTCGCGCTACACACAGAAATCTGCATGCAAATGCTTCAATGCTTTTGTTGGAATACTTGCCTACAGTATTTTAATGTTAATACTAAAATTAATACTCTAGGTCCATGAACAACCAAAGAACTCCAAATAATCACAGAAAAGCTTTTTGTCGTGCAAATAATCATAGGGGGGTAAAAAGTGGCTTGGGAGGACACCTGTCAACTAGCCCAACCTCCTGCCCAAAGCAGGGCTGACTTCAAACTCGGACGAGGCGGGTCACGGCCTTATGCAGGGCCCGACGACCAACACACCAGCAGTACAAAAAGACAGGTGCTTCCCTCTGCAGCAGCTGCCAGGCCTGTGGAGCAAGGTTCTTCTATTCAGTGTTTCACTAAATTTGCCATAGCTCCGTTAAGATGGGTGTTCAAATATCAAAGACTGTAAATCACGACTCTCACAAACACCAACGTTCAACATGCACGCGCTTCACTCACGCACCTAAAATTGATTACTACTTTTTTTAATTGCCCAGGCCAAAACCAAATTCTGTCAGCTGAAAGTCATTCATTTTCAGTTTTCTTGTTTAATAAGTTAGTGTTAATACAAGTACATATTAAAATAATGCTCATTTTAACTTTTATGTATAGCAAAGGAATGCATTCTACCTTACCAACTTTTGGACTGAAACGAAGCTGAGAATGGGGGAGGAGGAGAAGCGGGGAAAGCAAAGCAATGTGTGAGCAAACCGAAAAGATGTGAAGATACTACCAAGCCATTGTAAGTGTGCAGTTGTGTAACGAAGAGAACACCCTCCACCGTGGCAGACAGACTTTTACGCTTTAACAAAAAGTATGCGCAAAAAGGTGAGTGACACTCATAGTCAATATGCATGCTTGTGTCAAGAAAATAATCCTTCAACTTTGTTTTTAATAAAAAAAACCCAGTATTTCTTTTTATTTGCTTGCACTTAATGCCCTTTCCAAGCCTAAAATTGTTTCTTTAATCTACCTCCATCTCTTAGCTGTATTCACCCAACTTCAAGGAGCAGTATGAATAAAATAACTTCAGTAGAGGAGCTGAGTGCCTGTTGTATTTCTGAAAGGGAACAACAGGAATTGACTGCTTCGTTGAAACTGCAATTGTCTTACGTCTGCGAAGTACAAATCTTACCATATGACACAGTTCAGCCAACTATTTTCTTCTGTTTAAACTTCAATTAAAATAAAATATCGGCAGCTCTGGGATGCTGGTGAGAATATACCTTTATCTGAAGGAGCTATTGGTGCATCTACAGCAGCAAATACTGCTAGCTTAGCTTCATCGATATCTTGTTGTGTGAATTCTCCAGATTTGGCCCACTCGACTGCTTTTTCAAATGTTTTCAAGGTGGCTAATGAATTTGGGTCTCTTAGAGGAAGGGAAAAAAGAAGTAAAATTAATTACTTTAGTCTTACAAATTTAAATTCTGTAATTGCTTTGTTCTCATTTCATTCATAGCTTACTATGCATCACACAAACATACATACGTGGGGATTAAATGATAAACTTCCTTTTTCTTTTCAAAAAGAGGTTTTGGTTGGGTTTGGTTTTGCATTATTTTTTTTGCCAGAAGGAAGAAGTGTTATAAACCGGATTATATTTGTGTATTTAGATACACAAATGCAGCAAGTTCAGTTGCCTAAATGTAGTTCCAAGGCTGTATGTAGAGAACTGCTATTTAAAAAGATGGTAAACCAGCCCTGTTTGCAATGCACTATCAGCTTGCTGCAACAGCTTAGTAAGCATAACTGCCATTAATCTTAACAGTATTTATGATATGCCATATCTTCTCTAAGTTGTGTTTCCTGCTACACCTGTTCCTGCTCTCTGTAGAACAGGTGCAGCAGGTTAACAAGTACTGAAACACTAACCAGGACAAGTCCTACCATGTTGAAGCTTCAGAGAGGCAAGGCTGCTCAAATTTTAGCTAAGAATCCTGACCAAGTACTGTGCTAGGCTGCCTTTGGTCTAGGGAAATGATTTAAGCCAGGGCTCCAGCCACATTGCATTTTTAGTGGGTATTGTAACTAGTCTTTAATACCTCCAGTTCAAATTTCATCCCAAAGAGTTTTGCTAAGACCAATGCAAGGTAACTGTTTTGGACTGGCAAAAAACAGGAAAAGAAAAGAGAAAACAAAAAAACAACAACAAAAAAAAGCGCAATTCTAGCTCATCACCAGCAATGCTTTCTGCTGAATCTCTGATGATTCCACCCACTCAAAGGAAGCTGCATATTTTCAAACTTGGGACCGTAGGGAACAACATCATTCAACTTCCCGGTCTCAAATTTAGAATAGTCTTGAATTCCCTTTTTTAGGACCGCCTCAACCCAGGAAGAAATAAGTGAACGACAGTTTTACAGAGATCTAATACAGAGACACAACAATGGTTGCTACCAGCAGAGGTAAGTTAGGCTTTCCCAAGGATGGAAACCAGAGAAAGCAAGGAGGGGTTTTATCAACAAAACTGATACGCCTTAAGCGACTAATCTGAACATCATCAGCACTGAATCACTTTCTTGTGATTCAACATTCTTTTTATTTCACTTGATCTTGAAAGAGAGCTACAACCAAGTAAAAAAAAAAAAAAGACACACGTAAGTGCAGTCAGCAGTCCCCTCAGACATGAACAGGAAAGAATGAACCTACTGTTACCTGTAGGAGTAGAAAGTGAATATGCCACTGTGACTAAGTTTAGCACCTCCACCGTAAGCCCCTCCTTTCTCTCTGATTTCTCTATGGAGGAATTTAGCTGTCATCAACTGTGCAAGAACTCGAAGGCTGTAATGAGAGAAATAGGAACAGCAAAGGTGTTCAATGACTTGGACAACAGTAGTATTCGCAACTTCCTCTGAAGTTCACAAAGACCCCCATTTGCAATGCACTGCTCCTCGTAAGCTACAAGAGTAACGATAACAATACTCAATACTTGATAATAGCTGAATAATGTGACACGATTGTAAGAGTGGCACTGCTTTGGAACATTCCTTGATTATTTCCATTTATTTCACTTTAATGAAATACAAGAGCAGCCTCCTAAATGTTGTTACATGCAATAGGATTGTCAACTCAGACACATCCAAGTGGGCAGGGCTGTTTATTCAGAAGTTAAGGGGATAGCAGCCCCTCATTACTTAATTTCAGCATTTACTACAACAGGGCACTTTTGGACCTAACCATGCAAAGGTTGACTCCATAAAGAATCTGTGACAAATGCACTGCAAGGCATTTGCTATCGGCAGTCCATTTTCTGTGGTCAGCCTAACACCTTCCACTTTGTTTTGTGCTATGCAACACACACAGAAGCTCCCTGCTGATTTTGTTTCCCACCTTGCATAGTCTGCAGCTGTGTAGGGAACTGTTCGAATGCATTCCCCAATATAGTTCACTGGGAAGGGAAGTACAAAATGGGTCTTCATCTGGCATGGTTTGAAAGTAGGATCCTAAGAGAAAAATGCATTATTGTCACAGCTTAGATGAGACAACTTATCCATTTGAGAACTCCGTTTTTTTTTGAGAACTATGAAATTCTGCCAAATGTACAGACACATAAATGCTAAATCTGCCACTTGACCTACACTGCAATCACTGACATTTCCCTTATGCCCATGTTAGCAATCCAGTACACAGAATTGCCTTGGGAAACGAACATACATGGACACTGTGCATCAGCTACGCATCCTTGCACACCAGCTTCTCAACTGTGCAGGCCTTCTATCATCACCAAAGAGTTTTGATTGGCAAGCTTCCCCTACCATGGCTTTACTTTGATTGAACCAAGTGTTCGTAGCTCTCCACTTCTACATCCACATAACTGCATGGTCACCACATCCTATTTCAGTCCATCTACTCAATTTTAGATATTGAAACCAGATTCAGAAACTGAAACTCACATAAAAAAAACAGTAAACTATTTATGAACATCAGCAGCCATATGAATTTCTGCTTAACCATCCCCTGCAATAAACTCAATTCTTCCTTACACCCCCATTTCAAAACTTCCAGTCCTCTGTGTCTCCAGGCCTCTGCAGCACTCACTTCCTTGCCTTTTTCACACATACACCTGCTTGTGTGCTTACTTAAGCAAGAGCAGAGCCGTACAAAGCCTCTAGCAGCTTTTATGACCCCATTTCAATACTCCCAAGCCTTTCTTAACTTCAGAGACCTGCTTCCCAGCTCCTCACCCATCTCTGGCTGGCTGGGTCAAGCACAGCCACATATACATGACTGGTCAACAAGCAAAACCATGGGCTGAGCTCTCTCTATCTTCTTCTCAAAGGAGAGTTCAGGGTATGCTAAGCTATTTTTCTCTCCTGTAGCCAAACACAGGTTTTCATTTTTACTTAATTGTCACTGATGCTCTTCTGTCGGGTGTCATTCACATTCAGAATCATTAAGGGAGGAGAGGAAGGAAAGGAAGGGGCTAACTGGGAGTGACACCACACAAGTCTGGTTCTGAAACCAAGATAAAAATAAGCATTGCTTACAAGACACTGCACAGAAGTTTGATGGCTAGTTTAAAGAAATGATCCAGTCAGAGGGTGGAACTGAAGGGCACATTACACTTCAGCGGTGTGCTTCTAAATAGTAAGAGCACTTGTAACAGCTTAAGATGGACCACTTAATATCAGTAACAGCCCTCGAATACCAATATCCCCAACCAATAATGTACTTACATTAACCAGCTTCCTTGTGATCTGCAAACCAGCAAGCATTTTGCTTCCCACAGGCTTGACTTCTGAAGATTTCTACAAGAGACCCAGCCCTCATATTAAAAGATGATTCAACAATTTAGACTAGTACTACTACAAATGCAACCCCTACCCTTCAAACTTCTTTGAAACCACCACCAGACTGTGTCTTCACAAACATAAGCAAGCTAATCAACTACTTCTTTATATTTGAACTTCTAAGCAAATGCCAAATAAACTTCCTTTCAAGAGTAATTTGGCACTGAAAGACACCAAGACAGATTAACCGAGGCCCAGAAAGTTTCATTTCCCTCATGGGTAGGGAACTGGGAGCTTATTCCAGTCTCGTCAGAAATTAAGACAGATCTGCATATTGACAGAGCAGATCCTTTGTCAACTCTATTGAGCCAAGCACATTTTGTGCCAAATGTCCTGAACATCCAGATAACGAAAACAAATTCCTACGCAACTGAGGAACTGCACGTCATGCCCTATTTTCTTTTGGCCAAAATTTCAAGTAAAGCTCAGCTAAAGGAGAAATTACAGTTTTATGTAACAGAGAAAGGAAGAATTTCTTTTTCCACATCCCACACAAAAGCAGTAACCTCAGGGTAAGGCTTGACAGCTGATCTGCAGGATTACTATTGTCTATTTTATCGAGGAGAAGACAGCCTCTGTGGCAAAACACATAGCAGCCTTATCACAGAGCTGACACTTGCAAATTTCTTCAGACATCTTTGTCTGGACATGGTATCCGAGTTCAAACAATCTTCTCCTGATTGCACAGTGGTCTTCACACAAGATAAAATCCAACTGTGTTTGATGCCCTAGTCACAAATGAGTAATTTCTTACCTCAATCACATGGGGACGAACAGGTTTTCTCTCTTTTTTACTTCTAGCTATGCCCTTTATAAATTTCTCTACTTCTTTAGATGCTTCTGCTATCTGCTGAGGTGCTGCATTCACTGAACATCTGTTAAAAATACGTATCAAGTTTTTAAATACGTTTTTGTGTTTTCAGACGGTCCTTTGTAAGGTGCACCACTTTGTCTTCCTGAACATTTTCTATTAAATCACCAGAATGTTAGATCTGAAGTCACTGATAATCATTATCACAGAAAAAAGCAAAATACTCATAATCCAGCATTTGATATGCCAAAAAAAAAAAAAAAAGTCACAGTCCAATTGATTTTCTTTTGCTTGCCCAAAAACATGTTCAGACCTAAACTTTAGCCATAGCTGTCAAACCACCTCTGTCCACAGGACAGGACTACATCACTCTTGCAAAATACAAATGTCTCGCAAAGGAACTAGTATCCTCTGTATTCTCTCTTTACAGGCAGACATACCATGGTTTTGAACAGTATAGATATTTCCGTAATTTTATTCATCACTTCATGCTTTGCAAAACAAAACTTTGCAACTTATGTCACTTAAAATGGACTTATTTTTGGAACTAATGCATCTGACACTAAACACCTTAAAGTGCCCTCTTACTTTTTCCAATACAAGCATAAAGCAGATTTCAGAACGTTGCTATTTTCCTTTTAGGAGAAAAAAATCCAAACCAAGCTGCACTCTACTGCTACAATATAAATATAACAGTATTTGTCTCCTGGGCACCTTTAAGGAAAAAAAAAAAAAAAAA